>JAZBGX010002541.1:0-12500 GCA_037414775.1 Zonitis immaculata | reverse complement strand
TATACGTTGACAAATCGTATTTTACGTTTACGACCTAAACATTTGCGGTGGTATAAAGCGACAGTAATTGTATCGGATGAGCTTTCTAGCTGATGTTACACTATACAAGTATCAGATGTACCATTTGCTATCAACTTTGCGCAATTTTCTTAAAAAATAACGAAAAACCTTAGATCACATGAATAAACATATATTAAAATTATTATTTTTTTATTATTAATATTATTATAACTTATTGTATACAAATCGAATATATATAAGGATTTTGAACAATAACTGTTTATGTACAAACTAACCACTTTCATAACAATTAAACTGACTTGCTTCACTTGAATATTCCTCTCGTGGATTATTTACTTGATTGAACTCATTAGTTAGCCTGTTTAATTCATCTAAATATATATGCAATTGCAACCGAGTAGATGTATTACAATATTCAAATTGTATGAGATATATCAAATTAAACCCTATATATTGGATTGGAATGATAATCAAAGACACAACAACAACGTCTATAAATATATACTTATTATTGTAATAATTATAATATATAATCGACGATTCTTACTTTCTATTCTTTATGAAATAATAAAAATTTTAATTTTAGTCAATCCGTTATAGCCGGTATTGCAGCTTTACCCCAGCTTCTATTGTGAGATTGTGACAATTTGGTAGAGCTTCACTCTATTTGCTATAATTTATTTATAAATTTCAAAAAATTATTTAAAATCTATGAATTCGTTCGATTTATTGTAATTCAATTAATGTTAATTGTTCATAATTTCAATTCATTACTAATTGAATCAAATTGAATTTTTTATCGGATTGGCGTAACTAAATATTATTTGGTTATGTATAATTTGGATATATCTCGTTTGAGGGAGAGTATTGTGGCGCGGGTGGATGTTAACGACACAATACGCGATACGCCTTGTTCGCTATTAGTCCATGATGTACGGATAATTTATAACATAAAAGCAATGAAGCAAAGACGATGGGTGGCCAAAGCGCGAGCGGCAACAGTCTGCTAGAGGCTAATGAGGCTGCTACACAACGGGTGTTTTGCCATCAAAAAATTTTTGATATCAATATCAACTAAGGTTGTTTTTTTTTTGTTTTTTTGTTTTATAGATCGACGAGGGAAATGTAAATGATGACTAGGAGTGTTGAATTGTTCAAACGACAGCCCATTGTCAAGATTGTGGCGTTAGGTCTTATCATTAATTTTGGTAAGTTATTTCAAATAAATATTAAAGAAGTATCTTAACTAATAACCAAAGTTGAGATTGTATAATATATATTAAGTAAATGGAAGGAACAATTGTGGCAAATATCTTTAGTTTGTGATAGGCAAATAACTATATAGTGTCAGTACATGTAACTGACATTTGCTCCGGAGATAAGAACATTGCAAACTTCGTGGTCTTAGCTTATCACATAATACTCTCTTGTGAATTACACGGGACGTATCCCTTTTGAATTAACAATATACAATAAAATAAACTTTTCTTCATTTAGATATATGTTTGTTCGTCTATAGGTATATATATATTATGTAAATGTAGAAATTATTTCACGTCTTATTTCAAATATTCCAAAAGTAACTTTCAATAAAAGGTTCCTATTGTAATGGTATTATATAGTTGATGTTGTTTTCTAATTGAATTGGCTAGTGAAGCATAAAACTATTATCAGTGGCCCATACCGCGATGTTGATCCTGTTGGCCCCAGTAAAGACAAATGCGATGTCACGATCCCCAACATAAATATCGGCGTGAATCCGTGTGCTTGGAAGTGAAGTTATTATAGTTTAACCCAAAAACAAATTGCAGTCTATTAATCTCATTGCATATTTTCAATAAAATTTGAATCAATCGTTTACGTTACAAATACTATTAATTATATAATTTTAATGCGCTACACCTGATCATGACTTCTAATAGGTAATCGACAACAATTAATTATTTTAAAGTGATTTTATTTTGTTGTTGTTGTTGTGGTTTATTGGTGGAGTATCGTATACCATTTACTTCTTATTTGTATGTTCATTTTACTTTCAAGCCCTTTAATCTTTAAACATTATTTGAACTGTCTTCATTAAAACTTGTGCGAAAACAAGCTGTGCTCGTAACGGTATTGCGTACGTCTTACAAAATTCATTCCTATTTTATGTTGTTGTTGAACAACTGGCAAATAACACATCAAAAAATTATCCAACAACTTGAACAACGTATCACAGAAAATTTTGGCTAGACTTTAATTTTGCATTTTTCTAAATATTTGAAAAAAAAAGAAATTTAAATAAATAAAAACGTTGAGACAGCGTTGAAAACAACTTATTTATTATCTGTTTTAATTTCATTTAAATTTTTCTCAAAAGAAACAATTTTTTTATTTCCATTACATCAGCTGATAGTAATTTAATATTACATAAATTTAAATCTTTCCCCATTTTATTTAATTAAGTTTAGTTTAGTTTAATTAGAGTACAATATGTTATCTTTTATGTTTAATTTGTCTAATGTTTCAATGTAATTTTCAACTTCAACCCATGATGATTTATAATTTAAAACATTGGTCTAGTGTATTTTCAATTGATAAGAGATAGTCCTTTATAATCATCCACCTCTTGATGTTTGACACAACACCGTTCTAGTTTACCTCTTTAATAACGTTGTTGTATGTAAACTGAACCATGAAATTTCAAAATTTCAAGATACGAATTTAGTAAAATCATCTATTGTGAAAAGTTGTTTGTTTTTTGTTTTTGTTTTGTATTTTTCCGTTTATTTTTCTTTATAATTGTGGATATATGGAATAAAACTTATCATTTTTGATAAAGCGAGTTAAAAGTAAGCCCGTCCGGCAGCATATGATTAATGTGGTAGTGTGATTGCCAAAGTTGAGAGTCACGTTTGTACAACCATGCCGTACTGATGGCCGTTTTTGTAGAAAATACTCAACAAGTTGAATAACACGTAGATGTTATGCACTAGAAACGGTAAGAGATGCACGTCTTAATCTCAACTTACTTGAATGGTTTTAGGGGGATAGATTGCGCATAAGTCGATATTTGCGAATCCCAATGAGTGGCTGTCATCGCTATACGACTAATGGTATTGACATTACGAGATTTAGTTTGTCTAAAAACCACAGCAAACATAATCGTTAAAGTTAGTACAGATAAAGTAATGCCATGTAAATATGCCAATAATACCTTCTCAATTTGAAGATGATTTTATTATATAAGAATATTATTGATAATATTGAATAATCATATAATTTTCATCAACGAAAAAATTGTAATTGTATTGGGTTGAGATTTTGTTTGCGGGGCATGACAGTGGCTTGGCTTGAACGGTGGATATTGTGAAGTCGACAAAAGCTTAACTAATCGAAAAACAAGACCAATGCGTTCAACAAAGGCGGTTTGTAATGTAACTAATTTTAACAAAAAACAATGGACTATCACTTCAATTCCCATCCATTCTTCTGCTCTTTGAAGTAAAATTATTTTTAAGTAGAACGCAATTTTAGAAACAGCAATTCATAATTTGATTATGAATTATACAGACTGTATCACTTCAAACTATATGATTTTGCAGTATTAAGGGGTTGTAGTTGGAGAGATGAAAAAAGCGCTCGAGGATTTATAGTATGACATCTAAGGATCATTTTATCGTTTAAATGGTTCGTCCAGCTTTTCAGGAAATACGGAAAATTGATACGATTATGTTGATTTGATTGTACGAATTTCTTTACATTTTCAACAATTATCGAGCTTATTGAAAGTCACGTGAAGCGGATACTCGAAAATATCGTTTTTGTTTGAAAATTTACAATTTTTCAGCTATTTTTTTTGTCGGAAAAATGTCAGCTGTTATGAATGAAGTTGTAATTGTAGTAAAAAACCGAACGAGATCGCAAAATAGACAAACAATACCGTAAATGTTTATTTAACATAAAAAAACAATCGTCCAGTATCTGTATATCATATAAATTTTACTTATGCTGTAATTGACAATGTTTGTTTGATGTACGCTTTGATCGAATTATTTATATATTTCGGTGGTCCTAACTACTGTAAAAAGATCATATTTTAACTAGCTCAAGGCACCTTTATATTTGTATGCCGAATTTGATCTCACCCGGAGCGATGAAATCCACTCACTTTAGATATTGTCGCGTTAAATTTTCAACGCAAGAATGTTTTTTGAACCAAACAGACCTACTATATTGTAGTGTCTTATGGACCTTGAGGCAGTTTTTCTGTGCCATTTTATCATTCTATAAAATACGATATTGCTGAGTGGTAGAAGGTTTTTGAATCGGGTAATTTTTATATGCATAAAATGATGATATCATTGATATAATTGTCATACGTGCAACAGCTAGTTATATAGGTGTGTCAGTGATCGAGTAAGCTGGATAATCTGAAAGGATAATCAGCTATTGGTAGCGTTAACGAACACTGAATGCTGAGTCAGGCTAACACCAAATGTCATTCTAGGATAATCATTTCTGACTGATGACGACGACTGCATTGATTTAAGCCATTCTCTATTAGTGATAGCGTCATAAGCGTTATGATCCATCCCGGCATAGTAGATAAAGTTGACGTCCTTAGGGGTAGTCTCCCCTATTTTCTCTCTGCTGTTTTATGATTATGTGCGGCAGGAATGTCATATACGACGCTGTATATTTATTATTCACATTTATTCATAGTTATTTAAATGTTGAGATTTGAGAACGATTTCAAGACGTATTCACAATCCGTACAGGTAAGGCAGCATGGATAAGTTGAGCAGGACCAGCTGTCTCACTGTTTTATAGATGACAAAGAGCACTTTGCCGCGTTATGATCGTGTGCCGGCTGTGTGTTGAATTTGGCTTGCATATATCCCTCCTTTATAAGATCATATACCAAATATATATATACCTCTGTATTTGTGTATGTATTTTGTTGACTTTCCAAAGTAGTAGTTCTGTTCAAAATGAGAATAATTCCGTTGAGAATTCTACCGCCAAATGGAGTCCCATCACGACCCAACATTGTCAACAAGCCGTGATGCTTATTATAAAAAAAATATATAAATAAATAAATAAACACCAACTTCTAATTTACTACGTCAACATCAATTACATCTGACTTGCATCTGTTCATTTAATTAAACCAACAAATATTTAATTATTCAAATTCAATAGAAAATCCTCCAATTAATCAATCATCTTCCATTAGAATTAAACGGACATCTTATATAATTATGTTTAGTTTAAGTTTGATAAATAAATAGTAATAAGATCGACGGGAAGACAACTTTATGGCATATTCATTAATAAATTCGATTCCCAAATCTGTTCACATAATCACACCGCTTTCCAATTATCGAATCAAATTTACAAACACAATCCGATTTATAATTAGATTTGTTTAGATGTTCAATATATTTTATAACAAAACTGACTTTTTCAATATAATTCCATGATAATTTAATGTCGAAATCGAATTGGAAAATATTTTTGTTTGTTAAATTGAAAATATAGGTAATATTCTTGTTGTATTTGTGTTAAATTTAATTGGAAAATCGAATATTACTGTTGAATATTTGTGTCGTGTAAGAATATATTACTTGGTTTGTTAAACAAACGTTCGACTATATGTATATGTTAAATGAAAACAGTTTGGTAAATTGTAGAATCCAACCTTCTTGTGGTTCTGATGTAGCTAGTTACTTTTATCATTAACATCACATCCTAACAGAAGAACGTTTTCGCTCTCTACTAGACTAATGTTCTTAACCAGCACATCAGTATTATTCTCAAATACATTTAGATCTTTTGTTGTTATTGTTATTGTTGTTGTTGTTGTTGTTGAGTTGGATTGATGATCTCCACCATTTGACAAACTATTCTACCAACATCAAAACTACTCATTTATACCATAAAATGATCATTTAGGTACAATATGTCGACATTCTTCAAAAACGTCTCCGATATTATCGATAATAACGCAGTTTAGAGAAATTTTAACATATATGGAATATTGTTATAATAACTGACTTGCTAATGTTTAAACTAATATTGTGAGGCTCATTTCTAATAACGATAAACGCAATGTAGAGACAAACTTGTATACTAAAAACAATCCAAACTACTTTACTAATGAACTAGTTTCGAAAATCTAATTTGGACATTGCAAATTATCATTTAAATGTTATAATTTTGATTAATATGTGAAGCTAAAATGACCATATATCGTTTTATATCGTTAAAACTAAATCTTAAGCTTGATTATTTGAAAATATAACGTACACATTATGTGATATCAACATTGTACATGTAGATGGATAACAGAGTCACCGCAAAACAGGGAATACATATGTGGAATGTTCATTAGCTATGTACAATTATAGCTCGAAAATTCCCGTCAATTACAAATAATATATAGGTAGTTGATAGAATTGGATCGTAATTAAATACAATTATACAAAGTCTAATAAAGAATAAATAATTTCAAAAACTTTTCTAATAAATAATTAACTTACTCTAATTAATTTTACATCAATTACGCTAATTACTAATAAATAAAAACCAAATAATAAAAGATTAGATGATGATGATGATGATGATGATGATAATCAAATATAGATCTTAATATTAATGTATATATAACGGAAATATTAAATGCGAAAGTTCTCTAGTAAATTCTTATCAAAATTTTGATAAAAGCAAATTATAACAGTTTAAAATTTAATAATTTATTTAACAGATATACATTGGAAAGTTGTTTGTACGATTTTAATAAATAAAATAAGGTCCAGTTATTTTATCCAATTTTATTGAAGACCAAAAATTTTTAATCACCAAAAACAGATAAAATTCAATATATCGGTATATATTTAGTTGAATTTGAAACTGTATGAAGAGTATGAGTTAGAAATTGCAAAATTTCCTCCAACTATAATCTCGGAATTCAACTTTAAAATCCCGTTAATTGAGCATAGTTAATTCAATACATACGTATCCTTTTCACAATAGAACGATCTTTTAATACAGCGACTTTTGGCAATTGATAATAAGAAAATTGGTGAATAATTGCGTATTTGTTTTACTATTTTGGTTAATTTGAAACAAAGATGACGCAACCAAAATATTTAATAACCGTAAATGTTCTGCTTTAACACCTATAAATGAAAATTCATCGAAATCAGTAATATTGCAATATCAGCTATTTGATAATTCCTTATAGAATATTATAACCTAATAGTAATTGTTCAGTTTTAAGATTTAATCATGTTGAAAATTATTATCAAGAACGAGCTTTTCACGAGCAGAAAAAAAATTATAGGACAAATCAAATTAGATAACGATTTTTATCACAATATATAACTATGATCTATACCTAAACGTTATTATTTTTCCGTTAGTATTCATAGTTAATTAATTATTCACCATTGTGATTTTAAACGACTTTTTATAATTTAGAGCCTTGTAAGTTAACTATGTCTGCTCAATTTTCACAGTTTATTTTATATAAAATCAGGAAGATTTCCATTGTTGATAAATAAATGGAACAATGGAATTTAAACAAGATTCTTGTTACATTTATCACTGATTAAAGACATAATTAACATGTTCCGATGAATTTTTATAATAACGTTGTCTTTTCTTTTGTTTTTCTTTGAAATTAATGTGTTCCGTATAATATATGTTCTTATAGTATAATATTAATATATACCTGAATTATGTTGAATGAATTTGATTTTATGTATCAGGTAATTTCAGTTGTACAGTTAGTCCTGGCAATAGATTTAAATAAGTTCAAATTTATTTGCGGACAAATGATGAGGGCCAACTCTACAGTTTTGCATATTCAATGTAAGTTATTAAACCGAGTAGCTTAATTACTTATTCGATCCATTTAAATTAACGAAAATTTTTGTTTTAAGAGATATGGAATAAGTCGTAAAAGTCGTTTTAGTTTTAAAACGTTATTATTCTATTCTAATGAATTATATCATTTAGTCTTAATAATTCTATAAACGATCAACGCTATAGCCAGGGCCAACGTCTAGAACATTTTCAAACTGCTCTCTTCGCTTTGCATTTATCAAGAACGTAGCACATGACACTTCAATAATGTAATTAAATCCGCAAAATGGCCCCCACTGTTGAAATATAGCTCAGATATTATAATTCTTGGTCGTCGTTTTCTACCCATAGAAGGCGTTTACATTAAAAAATTAATTATCCGTCAAATTATGATTTCTCCATTTTTGGTCCCTACAAAAATATCAAACCGCACCCACCAATAATCAAATAATAACAAGTTAAATTCTAATTGAAGATCGATTTATTATTTCAATATTTTAATAAATATTTAAATTTAGTAGATTTTAATAAATCAATAAAAATTTGTTTCGAAACAATAATATATACCTATAAACTCTATATAATTCTATTCCTATCTATAAAAATTCATTAGTTATTAAATTAAATATGATGTGTTAATCTAGATGTAAATAATGATTTTAATCAAAATTTTTCTTTACTCATAAATTTACATAAATGAAACGATCAACGTTCTAAATTTGGCAAAGTTTCTTAGGCCAGTAAATTTCATTAAAAAAATATACGTATATATAGATATATATAAAAATTCTTTACCATTTGCTTTTACTACAATATAGACAGTATTATATTTAAGAGATTTTAGCAATTTCTGATGTAACAGCTGAACGGAATTAGTTAAAATATAAACAGATGCCAATTCCTTTCTATATGGTTGAATCTAATTAAAGCCCGACAAGTTTCAAACTTCATATATACCTGTGAACATGTTCACCAACTATCTACAGGCCACTATAGTAGAGGTCTCATGAGAACTTGTTGATCATTTTACCACTTTATTATCAATCTTCTATCAATTTAATTCAAAATCACAATAAAATCCGATTTTTAATTATTCCACAATATCTAAATAGAATATGTTTGAATATATTACTACGATTGAGTCGTGATGTGATAACACTATCTTATGTTTCTTTGATATAAAAGAAGCTTTGTTCGAAAGTTTCACGAATGATACAGTCGTACATTATCATCAATGTATTTTTCCTATACCTATATAGAGAGACTCGTTCGGAAAATTGCGATTTTATATATTATTCAGAAAAATAAATATATATCACATACCAATCTTGACTAATTCAATAAAAATAAAACGAAGCTATTATTATTATTATTAAATTTTATTACAATGTGTTCTCGATCTGAGCCTATCTTATTAAGATATAAATATCGTTTTCAATGTTCCAACCTATTTTCAACTTCAAGATAATTTACATAGAAATTCAACGCAATGCAGAATCACTACCACAAATTCTCGCCTCGACTTTAACTGTGATTTAAGGCCAGTTTACGCCACCTATTTTTCAAATATCATTTACACTCCTATTTATTTATATCACTCAAACACTCTAGTATTAATTATAAAAGCTTTCCATTAAAACGCTGGTTTAACTATTCAGCTCTAGATCGAATCTAACGAAAATTGTTTATAATAAAATTAACAATAATTTCGATAAAAATGAACAGTGGCATAACTATTATCAGTCATTTCACTGTAAAACACATCAATGATTATCGGAAAAAAAAAATCTTATTATACCTACAAATATTTATTATTGACAAATGTAAAAGAATAAAGGTAAAAAAATCGTTCAAATCTCAATTAGAAAAAAAGTTAGCGAAAATAAGAAATTTTCAAAATATAATTAAGTTGAGTTATAAGGCCCTATTAGTTTTAACTACGCCAATGGAATGGAATTGTTATAAATAAATCAAGCGATCTTATTAACTAAACCAAAACGAATTCAGTCTAATTGAAAAGTCTCATACTTTCCTATTTTCGATAATATAAATAAAAATGTAAGTAAAATTCAAACATAAATCCGATGAATTAACATTTTAGGAAATTATTTTGTGCTTGAAAGCTCTTCATCGAAATAATGAGTACATCTCCAATAATGTCATTTTCGTGTACTTCTAAGTTTAAAGATTTCTTGTTGAAGTTTTCCATTCTACATACTATTAATAAAGTTTAGAATTTACGATTAAAAAATTTGGGTATAATAGATTTTTTGTCAATATCTCTTATAAAACAGAGAGTAATTTCCATTCATCAGTATACTTATGTTAGTTGGCCCAGTTGTGGTGGCCACCAGAAGGTGTTCTATTGTAAATATTAGGACTGTATATGGATAATGCAATATTTCCCATGCTCAAAGCGCACATGAAATAGTGAAACAGGATGTGGTGATGCGGCAATGTGCACCATCAGGTGCCAGACCGAGAGTTACAATTGCTATGTGCTTATACTGCTGATGTTAGATAAATTTTGAATTATAACAAATGTTCGTCATTTTCATGAAAATCTCCACTATCCAAATTAATCGAATTCAAATAAAAAAACAAAACAAAAAAGCGATATCGTAATAAAATAAATAAATATAAATAAATAAACTTTGATATCGTCATTAATTTTAAATATCGTTTCAGATAAAATTGAGAATAAAATGAAAATTATACTGTTTCTCATTTCATTCCATTTGATGACTCTTCATACACAACATCTTATCTTCGTTCTCTATAGTCATAGAAAAATGCATCTTGTTACTTTTTATAATGACGGCGAAAATGTAAATGAATAAAATTTTTACGATTCTTTCGTCGCTATATCAAAAACTTTTTAAACCGAATTTATCAGATTATTCCAAAAACCGTATTTTCATCAAACAACAAAAAGTAATTAATAATAATAATGATGATATAACGATAAAGTTCAAATAATACCAAAAATTAGGGTGGGTATACACGATTGAAAGTACATAGGCGGGACTCACTATTCCCCCTATCATTTATCGTCATCAAAGTAACGAGTGATTGATTGAATCTTTGAAACTGAAAATAGCAATATATACATAGGTGTAGGTATATATATTTTTTTTAAAACAAATATAGCTGGTGGAAAATTTAATCGTACATTGCCAAATTTTATTTTGCTCTTCCGAAAGTTTACATGCTATAATTAGATCTGGAAACAGGAATAATTTTTTTATTAATTTTTTTCATAAGCATTCAATTTATCAATCATTTATATGAAATAATTGCAATTAGTATCAATAATTACTGTTTACTATTTCAACAACAAATTATACATACATTAAGCTACTGGGACTAATTGTTCTATCAATTATCGATTTATATGGTCTTGAGTATGAAAATTTAAATTTGAAATTCTCAAATTTTTATAATTGATAATGAACCAATTTGAGGAATAATAACTATAAATTGAATATCATCAGAATCTTCCCTTGTCAGAAAAAGCTCATACAATCAGAAGTCCAAAGACTTTTAATTATAACCCCAATTAATTCCTTACCCTTGCTAAACATATACATATGTCTATCTATTACATAGTTTCATTAATTTAATTAAATTATTTTTATTGACGTAAATGTAATGAGAATTTCACCTAAACGAAATTGATTAAATTGAGCGAAATTTCAATGTTATCATTTTAATATCATCTTTTACGTCAAATTTATGACAACATTATCTTTATAATTTCTGCATGAACAGATTGACCCTTTGTTCTCCACAATTATTTGGTTTTACTTTTTATTACAAAAAAAACTCTACATTTGTTGAATTCAACTATTTTATAATAAATATGTATTATCTAAACATGTTTATATTATTATAACAAATATTTTCATATTTAATTGAATTTATCAAACATTGGTTGGTTCAAATTATTTTGGTTAAAGTATTCAATCACATTTATAGTAAAATTGCGCTCAATTGAATTTTATTTATCCACTTTAATGCAAAAACAAGGATCATTTTATTGTATATTCGAGATTTTATCAAACACTATTCGACCGATTTTTATAATTCTTTTACTGTACTTATCTGTATACTTATAAAAATGTTCTAAAATAAAATATTAAATTATATAAGTATATTTCAATTCAAATTAGCAACGTTGCTTACATCGGCAGAATTTGTGACGCGCCACCTCCTAAACTTTTCTGTTATGGCTACTTATGAACTTTCGTTTTATAGAAGGGTGTGCGGGTAAATTGAATATAATTTGTTCACTCGATCTTGAGTTGGCTTGGATGTTTTGTAAATGGATCACAACATGCAAGATTCATTGTTTTATTTATACCAATTGCAACGGCTAAATGGTTAGGATGTGCGTCACAGATTCTGTCGATTCAACCAATATTGCTTATATGAATTGGAATACATTATCTAGAAATCTAGTCTATTCTTTCTATAACTACAGCGAAATAGATTGATATAATCGCTTCAGATTTGATTTATTTTTTTCAAATTATTATGTTTGATTAAAACAAACAAATTGTGGAACAAAAATAACGATGTCAAGTAATCGAAGAAAAATGTATTTGTGATATCTATTGATATATATA
>JAZBGX010002538.1:0-12525 GCA_037414775.1 Zonitis immaculata | reverse complement strand
CATCATCATCATCATCATCATCATCCAAATGATTTTAAAACAACAAACAGTTTCTAGTATTAAATTGAGGATGGTCATTAAAAAAAAAATTATTCCAATTCGATACACTCATTGGACTGTATAGAAGCATAGGACGCAATTTACGTAGTTGCGCAATTATAAAGAAAAACAATTGTGATGCAATTTATTAACACCGACAACAAAAAACTTATTGTTCGTACCTACATATGGGCGGTTGTTTTAAATCCATTTTAATGGTTGATTCTATTGAATAATTAAATTAGCAAATTAACATATTATGTGGGCGGTGTTTTTTTTTTTTGTTACTGCTGTCTTGATTCATTCTATACGATTAATATTTTTTTTTCAAATAAATTATTGATGCAAATTAGTAATTCGTCTGGAAACAGATTTCTCGTTATTATAAAAATTGATTTTACATGTTTTAAAAATGTAAATTTCTCTATATACATATACAGGCTGATCCGCCGAAGGCTTTGCTAGTATTGTAGGATGTTATCAGGTTCTAGTCGAGGGAGAAATCGTTCTAAATCGAAAAATATTCTCTAAATATCACACTTTAGTTACAAGACCAGGTGGAGCAGCCTGTATAATATAGTAAAAAAAAAATAACAAAAGACAACTCTACACAAGGCCACCCATCATCATCATCATCATCATCAATTTGTAACTTAAAAATTTATTAGTATTATAATCACAGATTGTCATCAAATAATTATTAGAAAATATATCATCGATACCACGATTATATACGCGGTTTTCGAATCTTAAGGCTAATTCACATTAGTCAACAACAATTCTAGTTTTTTTTTTTTTTATTATTATTAAATTAATTTTTAATAATAATAATAATATAAATATAGATGTGTGTGTATGGGGTCGTTGCCTGTCTGTTCGTGAGCAATACAGCAATCATAACGATATATGGCATTGTCTTCAAACTTATAATAAGAAATAAAAGATGGAAATGAAAAAAAAAAAAAATCCTCCATGTAAAGAGTTATATGACCTCTTGTTCTTCTTATTCTTCACTTTCGGCGGCATCATGAACAACAACAACAACAACAACAACAAGTCCGGCAAGTTTAAAGGAAAACTTTCGGTTTCGTAATTTCTTTGAAAGTTTTTTTTTTTATTTCCAACACATCGAGTAATCGAAAATGAAGAGAACAAACATATGGAATTCCATATATTACGAACTATCGTAATAAAAAATTTATAGAAAAAAAATAAATAAATAAATAAACAAGATTTAGGCTTTATAAGTACATGGGGAATAGTTTGCTAGTTGTTCAGATACATTAAACTAAAATACAAGACGTCCACTAATTGACTATTTATATATATCAATAATAATAATAATTCTATCATTAATATAGAAAAAAAAAACAATAATTGGACAGCTTGTATGAAATTTTCTAATAAGCCTATTTAACATTTATTTATTAAATAATTCATATGCATTTGTTTTAATAATAATAATAATAATAATAATAATAATAATACAACACAACGATTGTCATTTGACTCATCTGCGCCTACACGATTCTCTCTTGTTGTTCGTTGTTTTTTTGAGTCTGGCTATATAGATACAAAATGATTTATCTTATAACTTACAACAGACATATATCTATATATGTGTACAGGGTGTTATTGAAATGGTTGACAATATTCGAAAAAAAAATAAAAAATTTTGATCGTCACTGATTAAAAATATCGACCGGCTGTGATGTTCATTGGATTCTAGTGGTTCCAAAAAAACTAGATTAAAATTTCTACCCCTATTCTTTATTTTTTTGGGAAACGGAGCAATATCGACCATAGTTGTTGTTTTTTTTTTTGGCGGGGGGAGCAAATTGGTGCGTTTAAATAGTGTCAATCAATTTGATTACGTCCTGTATAAAGTATAGTGTCGTTTTTTATTATCCGTTCGGAATTTTCATCATTAAAAACGGTGTCTCGTAAAATGGAAAATTTTACGACAAACCTTCCACTTACAAAAAAAATAATAATAATAATAATAAAATATCTACAACAACAAACAAACATTATTTAACGAGGTCTCTTCTTTTATTATTATTATTATTATTATTATTATTATTTGCTTGAATCAATTAAATTTTGCGTATTAAAAAAAAAATAAAATTAATTTTTTTCCTAAAAAAAAAAGAAAGTAAAAGTTTTCGTAATAATCTAGTTGTGTAAATTATTATTATTATTATTATTATTATTATTATTATTAAAGTGTTGATTTAGATTTATTGCTAAATAAATTCTGGAATGTGTTTAATTCGAAACAAAATTGCTTCATTTGTTTTGGTTTTTTTTTACTTATACCAAATTTTTTTTTTAAATAAGTAATTATTTTATTAATGTTATAAATATTTGAATAATAGCCAATGCCAGATTTTCTCATATAGCACCACAAATAGAGATTTTTCTCAAAATCCAACAAAACAAATACAAAATAAACAAAAGATAATAATGTTTTTTTTTTTTTTTTAAACAAAAAAAGGGGAAATTATTCAAATTCGACTACTATTAGACGATTGCTAGATTCGAGTAATATTTGTAATTATAATACAATTTCTATGAATAATTTTTGAACCTGGAAAAAATTTGTGACCCGGCGCCTCCACCATTTTTTTAAAAAAAATAATTAAATTACTAATAAGTCTTCAATTCTTTTATTTTAATTATTTTCAATTATTAAACAATTGATATACCGGTAGATCAACAACAACAACAACAAAACAACATTAAGCCCCAAGAGATTTACGAACTAGAACACGAAACGAAACAATTGCCACCTACATAATTTAACTACTATGTAACAACAAGTTACAAAAAGGTGTGACAGTGTTCCAAATAATAATAATAATAATAATAAATAAATAAATAATTCCGAGTAATAAAAAGTGAAATTGCTATTGTTGAACAAAATTAAATACAATCGTTGTGTGAATCAGGACTCAATTCCAATAATAATAATAATAATAATAATAATTTGTTTATAATTCCGATAGAAATCTGTTATTGTTTGTTGTTATTGGAGGGATGAAAGTAGAAATGATTAAAAAACAACTTGGAAGATACAAAAATAAAACAACAACAACAACAACATTGATTTATGACAACGTTAAATATCTTAATTATTACTTAAGATCGGAACATGTAAACACCTGTATTATTATCCAATTAGGAGTAACTTATCATAGTCAATTAAATAGTTTTTTTTGTTTTTTCTTTTGTTTTTTGTTTAAACAACATACAGGGGTGGACAAGATAAATTACACTGCATATTAATATTATTTTTTCTATAATAGTAATAATAATAATAATAAATAGGGCAATGACCTTTGCAATATTTTCACCCTCGTCCTTTACGTACGTGTCAATTTTTTTTTCCTAATTATTATAGTTGAATGGACAATTTTCTTCTTATTATCTAACCAACCATAATAATAATTTTGATAGAAACAAGAGAGATAGATTTGATAATAACTACATGTCTTTGGGGTGAGATGAAGAAGGATAGACTAGTAGCTACAACAACAACAAAAACAAAAAAAAATAGAGAAGGTTGGTTGCTTGGCGACGAGTCAGACGCCGTCTGATCAATAGCAGATGGAGGCTAAAAGCATCTCTATAATATACGATTTTTCGGAAAAAACTACCCCCGTAGTAGTAGTCACCCCTAAAAAATTTTTTTTTTTCGAACTAAAATTTTTTTATTAAATCAACTCGATTTTCTCGAATATATGGGAAAATATTGAAATTCTATTAAATAAAAATAATAAATATCGTATTATTTTGCTGAAGTTTGTGTAATTTATTTATTTATTTCTACACAAAAATTAAAAGTTCCCATGGATTTGATTTCAATTTTTGCAAACAAACTAAATAAATATATTTCTCATAGAAATATTATCATGATCATCAGATATTTTCATCAAAAATCACAATCGAGATCTAGATGTCTTCAGAATTATTGCATAATCGAAAGTACGAATTTTGTCATTTCCGGGCTCAATATAATATAGGAGAGAGACCAAATTTAGATAGAGATAGATTGATGAATCAACCCTCTATTTCATTATTATTATTATTATGTACATTAGTCAAAATAAATACAATTAACTTTGTTTCCTATTGAATTTGGGGCAACAAAAAAAAAAAGAACAGTGCTTCTCAAACAAATCAAAAATATAAACCGGATATTGAGAAAGTTAAACAATATTTTTAGAATAAATAGAATTATTATGGATAAAACAAGTAATTTACTTGTTCATACCGATTTGGCTTTTGTTTATTTTACGTTATTATTATTATTATTATTATTATTATTATTATTATAACAATAATTATTATTAGTGAAGAAAACATGTTTCAAGTAGAAATACGAAAACAAAAAAAAAAAAATTCCAATTATATGTTCAATGAAAATTCGTTTGTTTTTCTGTACAATTATTTCATAATTATTTCAACAACATATATACAACTCACTCACGCAACCCATTTTAAAATATACGAATTATAATTGGACTTTCCAATAATTAAATAATTACTGATAAGAGTCAATAATTATAATTGAAACAATTGAAACAATGTAGATAGATGTGCGAATAAAGGGGTGGTTGTTGCATTACAAAATAACACAATCAATAAAATAAGCCGGCCGGTCTCTCTCTCTCTCTCTCTAACAACCCTAATTTTTTTTCTTTATAAAAACAAAATACACTTACAGAAGAAAAATATCCAATTTCATTTGTTTGTAATTAAAAAATATTTCCACTACATTATTATAGAAACAAAAGAGAAAAAAACAAAAAAAATAAAAACTACCCTTAAACCATCATCACAAATACTTGATTATTGTCATAATTATTATTATTATTATTTTTATAAACAAAATTAATGATTAATTTTTGTAAATACCGACTAGATTTTACAAAAAGATCTTGGTAACTGGCCCCATTTATATGATCAAGCGACCTGCAATCAAGGGTGGTTTATTTATTGTTGTACATGGTTGCCGTATTTTTTGAAAGACATACAAATATTTGTATATTTATAAATTATTAAATTAGAAAATTTATAATTTAATTCGATCAATTATTAGAAGACATCATTAACAAAAAAAAAATAACAACAAATAAATTGATTATTATAATATTATTAATAAAGTATTATTATAGAGGGTGAATTGACGGCAACACTGTCGTGTTTTGCGTCGCGATGGTGGTGGTGGAGTTTGCGCGACGTCAACACCCCTTGATCGCTTGCCACCACAAAAGTTCATTATTCATTTTTATTAACCCCACTTTTTATTTTTATTTTATTAATTATTAATAATAATTCCACGATTATTGCTTTTATTCTTAAAAAAAAAAGGTGGTAGCTATATTTATTAACTAAAGGGGTTAAATAATAAAACAGTTGCCACATCTTTATATCCACAACAGAATTAAATCAAACCGTGGCACCACACAACTAACTTAATAATAATACTTAACTGTAGGTTAGTTAAATCAGTAACTTTATTAATAACATATAATAAAACTCTCAATATTGTGAAGATCGAGATGGAGATTTAATTTTGTATTTAATAATACCATTACCGAGATAAATATTAAATTTATCTATTAATAGATGTAATTCATTTGTTTTTTTGTTTTTTTTAACTAGAAGTTTGTAATTTTATTGCATCGATATATTTATAAGCATAAATATATGTATAGCCTAAAATTATGATATTATACAACGTGTGTCTTGACGACGGTCTTATACATAGACAGTCCTTGACATTAGTAGTAGTGGGGGGTAAACTCTTATGTTGTAAGAATTTAGTTACTAAAATTGCCACAAGGAGCGTTATAATCGAGAAGGACAACTGTGCAGGATAGAGACAACAACAAAAAGTTGTTGTTGTTCTCTTTTATTGCACATTCTATGTTTCTCTCGCAAAACCGTCCGTCTCGATTATGACGCTGCTTTCGCTGCAAGTACCTTTATGTCTATTAGACAAAAGGATACATAGTGGTAGCTACAGCACATTCATTAGAGCTTCGATTCACACTTCAAGTTATATGAGAGTGAAAGATCCGATGGATGTATTATAACTGGCACTCTGCATCCTTGTTTGATAGCCCTTTTTCACTCTCAAAACGATTTTTCTATATTTAATTAAGGGTACTGTAAAATTCGCAGTTTTGAAAACAAAAACAGATGAGTGCAGTAATGATATACGATGGGCTCTTGGATTATAAGTTGAAAACGAAAAAATCGTTAGTTATTTCCGGTATAAGCGGAAATTACCCAAAATTTCCACATTTCAACTGTATCTGGTTTGGCCTAAAACAATTGGGTGCGACATCATCGATATACACACTGTATAGGGTTGATAGTTGAAACAAAACAAAAGAGAGAGGCGAATGATACTTCCTGTGATGATACTTTAATTACGTTCTATTATTATTATTATTATTATTATTATTATTATAGAATTTAATGACAACTTCCTTATCATATAGTTGTTACGTTATTGTGTATACGAATATAAGGGGTGATGATATCAATTTCATGATTTTCAATAATAATTTCCTTTATTTATTCGAATTATTATTATTATTATTATTATTAACAAATGAAATCATGATAAAATCTCGTTAACCTTTCTTGTTGTTGATTGTTTAATGAAATATTTTATATAAAGTTGTTATCCTTGTTCATCATCATCATCATCATCATCATTATCATTATTATTATCAAGAATAACAAATGAAATCTAATTTAAAACAAAAATTAATTAGAGCGAAATAAGTAAAGCGCAATCTTTGATCCAATTCAATATGCGCACCCTTGATTTTTCTATACACTTTTAAAAGAGGGGCGGAAACAATCTATTAATATTAATAATAATAATAATAATAATAATAATAACAACAATAACAAAACACACACGACATGTGGTGTCGTGTATGGTTTTTCTAATTTTCACACTCTCACGTGACCGTATTATCAATTTCCATTAGAAGAAAAAAAAATAATACAGTATGTCCCACCACGACACAGATTTGTTGTTTTCTATTAATTTCAAGTTATTTAGTGCCATCCTGTATATACATATATTGGTAGAGAGGTTGGGCAGATTCTTAATATACAACAATTTATGGGTATATGTCACATTGGCAAGGTTGACTATAGATCATGCTACATGTACATATGGACACACCATAAAGTACCCATACAACAAAAAACAACACTTTAGAAGAAAAGAAGAAGAAGAGACACAATGCAATATAAATCATCAAAACTATATTCCCTTAATAATAATGTATCTAGATGGGGGTACTTACTATATTGACTTTCAATAATAACGAGTGTATCACGCAGTTGGCGGTGATTTTGTCAACGTAAGTCCGTAGCTTGTTTCAGCAATCATATTCTAACCTTACTTTTCGTTAAGAAATAGATCGATAAATGTCAAATTTAATCATGTACGAACTAAGCTAAGACTCTACATCCTCCAATATATCTCACCAACTGTTGGAAGAAATACTATGATACACTTGTTATATATTCTTCGGTCGGCATGTTCAAACAACGTTAATCATAAAATTACAACAACAACAACAAAAATATATTGTAGAAAGAAAAAAAAACTTGATCTCACCACTTATTATGGGGGGGGGAGGTGGCGCCAATAATAATCGGGGAAAAAAACAAATGAATTGATCGGGAGTATAACTGCGACTTGAACTGAACATAGAAAACAAATGCAACATTATAAAGGAAATTGATTTAAACATTGTTTTTTCTTCTAAAACAACACAACTTATTAAAAAAAAATTGTATATTGTAACTTTCAATTTCGACGCGGTTTCTTTACATAATTACTCAATTGTTTTTATAACGAGTGTATCACGGTAATTCTCCTCGTACTCTACAGCTTGTTCCACCCGTCACTCTATTCTAACCTTACAAATGTCAAATCTACTCATGTATGAACTAAGCTATAGCCCTATAATGTTCTCCAGCTGTTAAGAAAATTCGCGTTATACGCTCGTTACATCAGGTGTATATTCTAACGATAGAATAGCAACTAGGCAGTTATATACCGGAAACTAAAAACAGTACCAGAGCGTCGAGTGTCGCATTGTATAAATCGATCCTAACGACCGTTATAATATGAACAAAAGATTGTGATGTAGATCAAGATTTATTTTTATAGAAATATCGTGTAATCATTGATGATTTGAAAATAGATTTGATGCAACTAGCAAAAACAATTGAATGAACATACAAAACTAATTCGAACCAATTAATTACGCGCGCGATTGAAATTAATTGCAGGTATTACCGTTTTTTTTTTAACAACAACAAACAACAAATTAATACGATTGGATTTTATCTCACTCTCAATACGAATTTACAACCCACATACAGTTAGAGATAAAATAAAAAATAATTAATTTGATTCCTACAATTTTTGACTCAAAATAATAATAATAATAATAATAATAATAATAATGTTGTAGGAAATGTTCGAAATTCATTATTATTATTATTATTAATTGTTTTCGTTGTTGTTTTGTGCTATTTTTTTGTTTAATTAATAATTCTATACAGTTTGTCTCTTTTGCGGTTCACTTATCTTGTTGTATATGTTTGTGTGTATATCTATTTATTTCTACTACCATTTGATTTGAAAAGATCTAGGAGATATAGAGAGTAGATATACCGTTAGTTGGTAGTTAGTAATAGCAGGAAATGGATTTATAGCGAACTTGAAACTTCTATCTCTTTGATTTTTGACTCTCTCTCCTACCCTACCACACCAGTTCAACTTTAATCGATGTTCGGTAATCGTATTTTAGCGGCGACACAACACAACACAACCGTTTTCCATTATGCACAAAATTGCAATTATTACCAAAAAAAAAAAATTCGAGTACCACTAATATTTATACAGTGTGATTCACAAATAACTTCCCTAATCCATATAACACTCGACCAATCAAAGATAACTATAGACAACATTTTGGCACTTTTCGGAAAATATTAGCAAGTATGAAATATACAGTATGAACCATAAGTAATGGTACATCGAGAGCAAAAGATTTAGTTAAGTTTACTTTATACCAACCAAAAAAAAAAAACTAACTTTGACACCCTGTATCTCAGTTAGTATCAACTTTTAATATATTTAAATAAATCTTATTATTTTGTTATGAGCAACTAACTCTTGCTCTGTGTACCGTTACTTATGGTCCATCCTGTATAATTATCGAAAATTGAATCAATTTTCCGGAAAGTCAGGAAAAACTGTTCCAACGCCAAAATGTTGTCTATAGATATCACACTTTGAATCCTTTATTTACAGCGTTTTACATTACAAAGTTATAGACACAGTACAGTCATTTGTGAATCAGACTGTATATAGGCAATATATTCTATTATTCATCTTTATCTTTATCTAATACAAGAGGGAAATATATCGGGACAAGTTAACAATAAACGGTTTTTTTTTTTTTGTTCTTCCTAATGATCCATCTTGTAAAAGTAATTTGTAGAATTTTTAACCTGTGTGCTTCTCTAAAACAAACAACAACAACAACAACAGTTGTATACCTATATATCTCCAAGTTAAACGAAAAATACAGCATGTCCACTAAACGATCTATAGTCGATAAATAAAAAAATACAGATTTTGTGTCTGGAAAAATAGAGTCAAGTGTTTCTTTCATTAATTAAACGAATTAAGCGAGTTAGGCAGACTGCACACTAGACACAACCAGGCTGCGGCGACCAATCCAAACCATGTAAACTAATGAGACTGCGCACTAGGAGGTCAACAACTGCTAGCTGTGGCAGCCACTAAAACTAGTCGGGTTGCCGGCAGCCGGAACACAACAGCAAACTGATATTAATAATTAGTTTAGATTACAACTGGCCGACTGTTTTTTTTTTTGTTTTTTTGGGTAGCACACTTTTCTGGCCGCCGCAATTTAGTTGGCTAGTGCACGCGATCTGCCTCAAGGTGCTATTCGTTCCGAGATAACTTGTATAGCGGTGTCAATCGTTCAATGGACGTCCTGTATATTTAATCAACATTTTAAATAATTTTTTTTTATAGATAGATATATGATGATAATGGGCAGCAATATTAAGGATTATATAATAAGAATTAAGATGAGGGAGAAGAAAAAAATAATACCAACAACAAGAACAAATATATAGGTATAGATGAACATATATAGATGCCTTGAAGCTATATAGAAATCGAACATTCCACTATTATCGTCGAACTTTGTTTTCAGAGTATGTAATTGAAGAGAAAAATCGGTGAGTTCCATAGAGCCGGGACACGTTTTATATTTAAATGAAATTTTTTTTTGAAAAAAAAAAATCGTTTTCCTATCCATGGGGGTCTGTTATAATAGTAATTTACGATTAATCAATTCTTATCATGATCATTATTGTGGATGACGCTTTTTTAATATAAAAAATTAAAATTAAGCTTAATGAAATCCTCAATGTCATCAATCATTTTTTTTTTTTTTTTAAATATTTTCATAGGTAGATAGATAATTTTTGTTGTTGTGAATAAATTATACTGACAACTTTAAAAAAAAAAAAACAAAAACCAATAATGGAAAATTGTAGGTTTTATCCATTGGGAGGGATGATGCTCTATGGTTGATTAGATTTGTACATACAACGACTAAAGATCGTTGCCACTTGAAGACTCTTTAAAAGGAATAGTCACGATTTAACAACAACAACAACAACAACAACAACAAAGGTCAGAGACAATGCAAAGTCACATAACATACAACAACCAACCAATATATGTATACAGGGTCAAGGGAATAATCTCCCTTTTTTTTCTCTTCCGTCTTATAGACTGGTCTTAACACTAGTAGTGGTGGGGGTAAACTCTTACGTTGTAAGAATTTAGTTACTAAAACTGCCACAATGAGCGCCATAGTCGAAGAGGCCAACTGTGCGGGAAAGTTGGCCTCTTCGACTATGACGCTCCTTGTGACAGTTTCACTAACAAAATTCTTGCAACGTAAAAGTTTACCTCTACCAATGATAGTGAGATAGCAGTGTCAAGACCTGTCTATAGGACCGTGGTCTACACCTTGAAAAAATCTAGAAATTGTGACAAGCTATCAAAACTGTCTGTAATGGTTTTTTTGCTCTTTCTTTTGTTTTTAGGAACTTAGATATGGTGTATTATATAAAATATGGTAACAGTTTATTAGCATATTGTCGTGTCTGGGTGTGGTTGTTATTTGAAAATTATCATTATCTTATTGCCACCACCACCACCAACAACAACAACAACAACAACGACAACAACGACTACTAGATTTTTTTTTTTTAAATATATTATCAAAGTCTTAGAAACAACGAACAAGAGAACTCTAAGAATTGCTGATTTTTGCTGACTATCAACCAACAATAATAATAATAGCAACGTTTCTTTTTATATATAAAAAAAAAATTACCATGATAAGACGACGCCAACGCTTATAATATAATACAGATAGGAATTTTCTGCTTTATTAGATCAATATACCGTATGTCCCCGGATTGAGTTTACAACAGCAAAAAAAAACAACTCTTGATTTTTAAATTCTCACAAAATTTCTATCTTGATAATTTGGCCTCTGCTTGTTTCCAAATCCTCAAAACACAAATTACTTTTTGATTTAACATGAACGGTTCTTTACAAAATTTGGACTTTTTTTAATAATTAGAAATCAAAAATAAGAATTGTGAACTCAATCCGGGGACATACGGTATATGAATAATTATTGTGAATTTTACCAACTAATAATTTAATATGCGACTTAGAAACTTCCATTTATCATCAATTATTATTATTATTTTTTTAATTAATTAATCCATTTATTTATTAAATTAGAAACAAAAAATGATCGATGGAAAACATTTTTTGGAATAATTTGAAACCATTTATTATTGAAAATAGAACCAATAATAAAAATTTGACATATACAAATATCAACAATTCCAACTTATAGATTATATATACAGTGTGTGTCTCGACGCTGGAGCATCCCCTCTCCGCCACACCAACAACAGTTTTAGGACAAATCTAGATTGTTAACAGTGAGATTTAGAAATGTGGAACAACTAAAATATTTACAATTGAATTTCTATAGCAGTGTCTTATCAATTGACCGATCTAATTAGTTGTGGAATCCGATGTGAAAATATTAAGACGATTACAAATCGATTTAAATTGAGACATATACAGTATGTCCGGAAATTATGTGAGAATAATTTTAAGGGGTCGTTTAAACACTCAAAAATAATGACACAAGTCTATGTAATATTTTTTCGAACGATCAATATTGACGGAGATATGGAAACTCAAATTTTTTCGCACATAATTTCCGGATACGCTGTAGATTATTACATATCTGCAATTTCTAGCAAATTCTAAAGTGTTTTGATTATTGAAATAGA
>JAZBGX010002537.1:0-12529 GCA_037414775.1 Zonitis immaculata | reverse complement strand
CTCTCCCGCACCCTATAGATTAATTATCACTCTCCTCTTCTACTTATACACCTCTCTCTAAGCCCCTTCTTCTCACTACTTCCCCCCTCCCACACTTTTCCTTTATTCTTGCACTATTTCTCTCTTGCCCACTTTTGCCACACTCTCCCACAATTTCCGCTCTCTCTCTCTCTATCTTGTTCCATACTAAACCTCAATCTCTCTCTCTATCTATCTGCTCTATTGATAATTGTTAAGTATAAAATCTATAAATATTTCATCTTACTGGAAATATGGACTTTCCTAATGATGGTACCTATCTAAATAAATATAGAATGCTCGATTTAGAGTAACAAAATTTATGAATATTTTCGTTATTAGAGAAAGATCTCCAGTATTATCAATATTCCAATTAGATAAATCACACAAACGAAGGCCTACGTACAAATTAGTTTGCACTTAACAGTTGGGGTTCTATCGTCTAGACACACACTGTATGTACATATATTTTAAAGGTGAAATGATAGACGAATTGAAATTGATTGAGAATTGCACAGGTACTTTTAGAAATTTTAATAAATAATTTCTTTTCTAATAGAAACTAATTTCGATAAGACAAGCAATTAATTTTGATAATTTGGAAACAAGAACAAAAAATATTTGAAAGAATTTCAATTTGAGTTCAACTATTTAGTTTTTGTTTTTGTTTTTTGTGGTAGTGAAGTGACGTCAGATGCGATATTTCTATTTCAGAGTGGTATTGTAATTGACAATTCAGAGACTCTATGAAAAAAAATCTGAATCTTGATCTCGATCGATTTTCAATTTTTTGACTATTTTTGATTGGATTTCGAAATAAATTAAAATTGGGTTCTAGATGAAGATGTTGATTTAGACTGTAGTTTCATACTTTTTCTTCAAATAAATTAAATTGCGGCTAAAATGAGGATAGAGATCGAGATCGGTATTTTCATAGAATCGAATGTTTTATAAATTGGATTTTCCATATTTGCGTATTATACTAGAGGTTTATTATTTTAATTTATTGTAACTAAACTGATAATTGTGTGAAATTGACATATCCACAGTTATAAAAATATAACGTTAGATCAATATGATTTATTTTATTATTCTTAAAAAATATGTTTCAATTTAAATCATCCTCTTTACTTTTGTTTTGATTCTATTGAATTTCGATTAATTGCGACAATTTCAAAGCTTGTAAATTGTTCAAAGTTTGGCTCAATTTGGTTGAAATGAGTTCAATTGGATGAAAAAAAAAAATATATATATATATATAGGAATTATCCAACTAATCAACAGTAATCGTTTGAGTTTCAGCATGACAACTATCGGTTTTTATCGATTTTTTACCACGTTCATCCCAAAATAAACATGCTGTCTCTTGATGTTTATTCAAATACGATTTCAATGCAAATGTTTTGTGACATTGTGGACAACTGAAATTTTTATCACCCGAATGGGTTTGCATATGGGCACGTAAATTCGAACGATCAGCAAATGCTTTACCACAATGGGCACAACCATACGGTTTTTCACCAGTATGCGAACGTAGATGGCCTTGTAATAGCCATGGTCGTGAAAATTGTTTACCACATACACCACAACTATGTGCTAATTTATGTGTTAATAGATGCATAGCTAATGCCGGCATACTAACATATGCTTTACCGCAAGTCATACATTTTTTTGCCGATTGCGAATCTAAACTACGATGGGTTTGTTTATGACGTGATAAATTACTTGAGGTAGCATATTGACGGCCACATTCACCACACGAATAACGATTTGTTTTTGTCGTTGTCGTTGTTGTTTCTGTTGTTGTTGTTGTTGTTATTGTTGTATCAGTTTCATTAGTTGTCTCAACATCACCCTCTTCACTTTGGTCGTCTTCAACAACTTTGTAGAACTTCTGTAAATACGAAAGGTATAATTACATGCAGTCTTAGAAATGCTAGAAATCCTTAAATAATAGAATAAAGATATGATTTCAAATGCAATGAATAATTTATTGATTAATCCTCGAATTTCTAATTTTCATAAAACTCTCATTGCAATAAAAATAAAATTCAAAGAGTTACAACACTCCCATTTAAATAACGCGATGATCAATTAATTAAGCACAAAGAACTTTTATTTGGACATCTTTTAGAAATTTTTAATGGCTTCTAAAATAATTGTCAAAGAAAATCATGATTGATGCTTTTGTAATTCCACAAATTCTATGATCATATTACTCTTGTTAGCAATTTCCACTAATAATAATAATAATAATAATAACAAGTTGAAGCTACAGGTATTTACAGAATTTCCATTATATTGATACGCAGTTTATTATTGTGAAATTTCAATTAGATCGAAATAATTAAACAACTAACTAATTTCCAAAATTCATATCGTATTATAAATGGTGGTTGCGCCATTAAAAATTATATTACAACACTACAAAGATTTATACTGGTGATATTTTCATAATGAAACTAAAGTGTATGAACAATTCAGTGATCTTGATAGTTATTTCTTTATTCAATTCTATTCATTTGCATTTTTTTGGTTTTTTTTTTTGATGAACAATTTTACAGTAAATGTCCTGAATTTATATTGGAATTTTTATTAAAATCATTGAATAAAAATACAAAGTTATTGAATCTCTATGTTATAATCAATTTTATTTGAACAAACAATAATATTTATTCGATTTTGTCAAATGAATAATCACTGAATTCTCTTAATTATTATAAATCCATAATTATATTTCATACAATGAAATGAATATTAATAATAAACGATAATGGAGAAATTTTAATTTCTAAGGAGATCAAGATCGAGACAAAGATTGGTAGTTGTTATAGAACAGTACTTATATAGAGACCTACCGAAATGTCTCCATCAAACAAAACTACGAATATAAAATTTGAATCCAAAATATCGAGCAAATAACAAAAGAATCAAAATCCAAATTACCGGAGTTTTACAATTTTACTGTACTGCAACTTTTGAGATTTCATTTTCTTAAGCACATCTGTAATGATTTTGCAGACGTTGTATGAACAATTGATTTTTGAGATGGCTTCATAAGAAAAAATCAAGTCGTGTAAGATTAGGAGAACGTACTGGCGAAAGAATAGGTCTACAACATCCACTTCATCGATTAGGTTATTTACGATATAGAAATTCTCTGGAAGCTGAAGCCTAATGAGCTGTAGAACTACCTCGCTGTAGCGACATCAAACCTCAAATTACCAATATAAGTTCTTCCATTGATAAAGGCAAATCTGATAATCAGATCATGTAACGATAATTAGATATTTTAAAAAAAATAGGGTGGCGAGCTCCAGCCCTCGCTAATTATGATTGAAAAATTTACAGATATACCGTGATCTTTTGGAAATAATACATTCTTTTGAATATAAGTCAGAGCTGTCTTCAAATAGTTCTGCCTGAAAAAAGTGTCTACTAAACGCATACACGCCGACTTGGAGATAACATTGGGAGACTGCTTCCCCCTATTCTACAATTACACGTTGGAACAAGTAGTTTAAGCTGGGCAGAACATCCACAAAAGACGAGCACTGCAAAGGACGACCATTGACGTCCTATACCAGCAAAATAAGTCGAAGATCTAGTTATTTAACTGGAGTCACAGGAATCTCATACTGGCAGTGTTCAGAGGAGCCTCAGCGACACATAAACAAGTCAACATTTCAAGAGAAAATCTTGAATATTACCATACACTGATCCGGACATAATTTTGATTGATTGATTTGATTTGTAATAACGCACAAAACTTGGATGCACCCGTCCTTATCAACACTGGAGCAAATCAAAGCTGAAGCTCCATGCAAATGGTCGTGACGTTTTTGTTTGTTTTTTTTTTGGATTCCAACGGATCAATTATGGTGAATTACCTGTGAAAATTACGAGCGGCGATCAAATAGAAAATGTTAGACAAACTGCGAGCTGGAGTGCAAGACAACGCGCCCGTACGAAAGATTTTTTAGGGACGAAACATATTCTGTCACTTCATCATGACCGACGTCACAAGATACAATCCCGGAAATAAAATTCTAAAATTTGCAGTACTCTAGAAATACTTATCTCTATCATTTTAAATAGACCACGCGGTTCAATAAATTGAAGTTTCAGTATCTAATTCTCTATATTGAACAAATAGATTGATATTTCCAATATATGTCATTGTCGTAATGCATCAATTAATAATTTAGAGAAAGTGATAAACAAGAGCCGCACCCTTATCGAATACATAGACAGATTGGAGTTATATGTGAAAATTGTGGTGGTGGTGATGGTTGTTGGTGGTAGTCTTATCATGTGGCACTGTGCCAATTTTCTAACCTTGGATCGTTTCCTTCACTAGTTGGGGTAAACTTTTTCCTAACACATATTAGTGACCTACATATCTATATATATATTAATTTATATTTATATCTAATAAAAAGAAATTCCATATAAATCTTATGTTGTTAACTTTTCTAATTCAGTAATATTATACCAATCAAAATTCTTCAATGTTAATTGTAATTAACTCCGATAGGAGCAAATTTTTGTAATAGCACAACAACAACAACAACAACAACTACATATATTTCAGTTAAGTTTGAAAGAAAAGTTTATTAATCAAATTTCCAGGAAATTGTTACAAAAGTTTCAAGATTAGAAAACAAGATTTTCATGTTTCATATCAAGATTTACAATTACAATTAGTATTCGGAACAATGACGATGAAGATCACGATTACAATCAAAATATTAAATAAAATAGATTGAGAAATTCTATATTTTTCTTTCAACTTACCGTTTTAGATGTTTTCAATTCAATAGTTGAATCGATGTTATTGTTGTCGATTGTTGAACAATCATTATTGTTAGTCTTCGTAGTTTTACTTTTATTGGTCCTTTTGTTTTTCCGTTTCCGTCTATCTGGTATGTTTAAATGGGATGATGCTATCACTGTTTTTTGTTGTTTCATTGTTGCCACCATATCATTTCCTATATTTTGTGGTTGTTGTGTTGTAATATCAGGATCTGGTGATAATGGAAGGATAATAATATCACTACCATTATTGCTATTCAACGTCTGTACGCTTCTGATTTTCGTTCGATCATCACAAGAATCTCTTACGGTGATCTATTTTATTTTAAGAAACTTTTAATTAAATTTTATTTGAATTTTAAAAATGATAGGAAAATTATTTCAACTACCTGAATATTTTCCGTATCTGATGAACAATCACTTGTTGGTGGTGTTGGAGCAGCTGCTGGTACTTGAACAACATAAACAATAGGCGATGGATAACATGAAACAGCAACTGCTGGTGTTGTTGTTGTTGTTGGTAATGGTAAAGTTGGTTGTGGTGGTGGTGTTGTTGGTTTGAAATTCGGTATCGATTCTGATAATAATGGACGATAATAACATGATGTTGGTGATGGTGGATTATCTTCATTTGGTAATGTATGATGTATTGTAACAACACTAGGTGCTGGTAATGGTGGTAAACTTTGCGATAATGATAATAGATCATGGGCTGCTTCAGTTTCTTCAGCACTACGTGTACGATATATGGTCATATCATTTTCTATAACATTAATTGGTGTTGTTGTTACAATTGGATGAATTAATTTTTTTGTTGGTAATGATGATGCGGTCCCCACGTCAACTGCACCATTTGGAACGAATTCTTGAGAATAACCTGCGAACAAAAAAATTTGATTTGTTTTTTTTTTTTTTGTAGGTAACAGATCAATTAATTTGAAACCATATGTGTGTTCGTGTGTCATTTATTAGTTAGTCATTTGAAATATGACAATTTATAGAAAATAGGAAGTTGGAAGGAAATAGAAAAGGAAATTACTAAAAAAAAAAAAACAGGTCAATATCAAACAAAATCGTTCGATAAGACGTAATTCTTCTAAATACTTTAATTGGAAGCCCTTCAATAAATATATATGAAAAAATAAACAAATTGAGAGAAAATTTCAAATTACATTGAATTTTCATATTCAATACGATATTTTTTTTTGCGGAAAAACCATATTCCACTTATAAATAAGAAAATTTATGAGAGAATTTACGGACAGATCCAGGAAATTAAATATCAGATATGGTTTCTGAGAGCTTTACCATTTTGCTGCTTTGATTTTTCTAAATTGTTTTTTGTATTTTCGAAAATTCATCAAAATAGAAAACATCAATCTCCTATTTTGCCCCGAAATAAATTTGGTAAAAAATCAACAAGAAGCAAACTGTTGAGAATTGAAAATATTACACTCATTTCCAACAGTTTTGTTTTGAAGCAATAAATAAAGTTTGTTATGTGGAAAATGATACATAAATAAAAACAATTTCTACAACACTTGCAGCCTGGCGCCAATGAAATGTTACAGTTCAAGCCCGGCGCATCCACCATTTGAACAATACTCAAATATTAAAAATTACGCTATAACTATTATTATAAAAATTATTAATTCGCTCACCAAATTCAATAAACGGAATGTTTTTTTTTTCTTGGAAATAATTCCATATTTTCAACATATTACAGAAAAAGAGATGATACGTTTCCGAGCATTTTGCTGCATTATTTACAAATTTTTCAGAATTTCCAAATCAAATTTATCTATCGTATTATCAAAGTATCCTCAAATATATTCGACTGAATATTGATATGATGCATTATATTTGAGTATTTGATAAGAGATGATTTATTTCATATTCGAAGAATAAATAGAAGAGTCTCAATATCCGTTTTGTTATACCTATATATGCTATGTCATCGATTTGTTTCGATATATCGGACAGATTGCTTGATATTATACTATTATTTCAATTTCAAGAGACTACTGATAAAAGTTTAATTAAAAAAAAAAAAAAAATTGGGAATTCTAACGTGATCAGTTTTTGTTGTAATTGGGTTTTATCTATAGAAATGAGATTCGTTGCAAGATTTTAAATTTCCAAGTTACACTATTTTTGTAATTTATTTCTAAGATTAGATAGTTTCGAATAGTTGGAGTTTAGTAATAGAAGAAGCTATCAGGTACAGGTAAAATATATACGATACGAATTCAACTTGTCCAGAAAGAAAAAAAGCTAAACAACAACAACAACAACATATGTATGTATGTATATAGATATGAACACACACATTGATAATATAATATAACAACGGCTAGAACTGTTGGTATTTGCCCTGCTCGATTAAAGGCCTGACGAAATTTCCGTTCAATTTAGTTTCTTGTTGCTTTGGTTGAATAGCCTCCGCCTCCCAATTCCAAACGGTAGCTGACTTCGAAAGTAGCAACTACTCCTTGGGGAAGTGTTGTTAGATAGCACACGATGCAATCGATTACCGATTTCTTACTATTTCCCAAGACAAAAAAAGATAGAGGGAGATAATAAAAAAAAAACATTACATAAAAATCAAAACTAGTTTCTATGGCTATTGTAATTGTCGAAATTGCAGAGCTGCAACAGTTTTTTTTTGAATAATTATTGGTGTGGATTTGTTGAAGATGATAATTCATGGTCGTTCAATTCTTTTTAATGACTGAATCTCATGAAAATATGATACTTGGTTGAATTTTTCTTTCAATTAACATTCTTTAGAGTACGATTTGAGAAAAATTGTAATAAAATTAAAAATAATTCAATCAACAAATTATGCTTTTGAGGATGAAAATCTACAAAAGGTTTATTTTCAATAAACAACCATGATTAATTTAATTACAGTACACTTTCATGTATTTCGTGTTGTTATACTTGTTTCTATCCTATTTATTTTTGTTTATACCCTTCTCAAATGTACTAATTGAGCATCGTAGTTAGTTAAGAAGATAAATATAAGTAATTAAACCACTTTCTTGGCGAATAAAGGCAAGCAAATTTTAATCAAGACTTAAATAATTTTTTTATTTCAGTTTTTTATCTCTCTCCATCGTTCAGTTCTCGTTCTATATAATATTGCATCTTGACAATTAACTCGACGGGAAAAATTAGATTATTATAAAGAAAATTTTCTGTTTGAGCAAAATTACGATTTTTAATTAGTTAAACTACCGAAATTGAGAGACCACCTTCTATGAGAGAATAAAAGGGGTTGGTTAAATATATAAAATGTATAACGTCAAGAATTTGGAGTCGGTTTAGGAAATTAGATTATATTTTCCTTTGGGGAAAAGTATTAGACTTTGTCGTTTATGCGCCAACGTTTATTTTGTTGTTACTGTTTTTCATTTTTCTAGAAAGATATTTTCCATCTCTTATATAATCAAGAATTTATTATTCTAAATAAATAGTACGAAAATTTTATTGTAACAGCAACTTGTTGGTTTTTATTAAACTTGGTTTTATAGTCGACTGACACAATTTCGAAGTTTACGCGCAATTTTACTAAGAAAACATTTCAATAAAGTTCTAGTTCAAACAAGTTTTTTGTTTTCTTTATCTTTAGAACAATTAAATTGAAACTTTAAGATAATCCAACAATTCTCTGGAAATATAAAACAATCGCTATTAATAAGCTCAAATTATTCATCTGTTGAAAATAAAGTTTTTAATAATCTCAGTTGGCCCTAAAATTGAATATCGCAGAAATCAAGGTATTGGGATAAAAACGGGAGTATTTTAATTTTTCAAACGAATGCATCTACTTAAAAAAAAAATCATTAAGTTTGGTAGTACCACCAAACAGCACTAATGACAAAAATAGGTAATATTTACACAAATGTTGACCACTGTGAGATATCACTTTTATTCTTTATTACATCTAAAATCCTTTATCTCATAGTATTAGCTAAGTCTCGGCAATAGTGTGGAGTGAAAAAATTCTATATTTCTTGAACTTGTTGTTTTAAATCAGAAAACTATTCCATAATGTTTCGATCGTCATGACTTTTCGAAAGCCATTGCTTCCCATTGCTTCGTCTTGGTGGAAGAGAAAATTTTGACTTGCTGTTCGATGTTTTTTCACCACCGGCAACAATGATTTTTTCCACATCTCGAGATATTTTTAAGTAATTGTATTTCTCAAAAATCAACGATTCCGATCGCTGTGCCAACTAACAAAGGGAAATGAGCTCGTAAATATGAAGAATGTTCATTTATGTTTTAAGTTTATCATTGTTAATTGCATGTCTTCAATCTTGAGAAAGACTGTAATAGAGAGATTTGTTGATAATTTCACAACCTAAATTTGCTTTGAAATTGTTTGTTGTACCGTAATATTAAATCTTAAGCTTGTTGTTGAGGAAATATACAAAGCTTATATTCTGTGTTGCTTGTTATCCTTCTCCCTATACATTTTTATACAGGCTGTAATTCAATTTGAGTTATTTTATTGAAAATTCTCCGCAATTATTAACAAAGCGATATTTCATCAAGATAACACTTGTGAAATTAAGTAATTGAAGAAATTTCAAATTTGGTATCAATCGCAAATTGTCTTGGAAAAAAAATCGGAATTATACAATTTCATTGTGATTGTGTTCGAGAATTTTCTCCAATTTGTATAGAACAGCCTGTATAAATTCTGTTCTCATACAAACTCACAGTTTACACAATACGATTTCTGGCACCACCCTTTTGAACACGTCGCCGGCGGCCATATTGAATTGCAGGAGCAACAAGTAGCTATATAGCAGGACCTCATTTTCCCAATTCAAACAACAACAACAACAAACAATAATAATAATAATCGAACTTGTAATTTATTTGAGTTTTTCTTAATTCTTTCAACATAAACTTCAATGATTTCGTTCTATGAGCAATCCTCAAACCACATACATCAAATTATTATTGGAAAATACATAACTGAATGAATTGAAAAGTTTTTCTATAGATAAAAATCAATATTATGTCGATTAATTTTGCTTTAATAGTTAAAATCCGAAATAATGGAAATATAATCCGTCGATTCGTGCTCGAATTTTTCAGGATAACAACGCTCTATCCAATCTGTTCCAACATCAAACAATAAAATCATCTGTCTGACAGAATTCAATCAAGAGATATAATAATAAAAAGTAATCGTTTCAATTGATAGACTATTATTCCATTATTCCATAGAACAATACAAGTTTTTTTTGAATAATAGAAAAAAATGGATATAGTTATTTATTAAAATACGCAAATCGAACGTTTCCTTATACGACCAAGTTTAAAGAACTAGCGCGCAGTGGGAGTTTTTCAATGGTCGAGTGAACGAATTGTCTTTTGAAACGAGTTTTTTGTACTTTTTTTTCTATTCTGCACCCTTTTTTGATAAAAATTGAATCTTTGAAATTGAAAGGAGTGCCTTAATATCCATTAAAGCACTCCTTTTTCATTAAACTACTCCTTTTCTATTAAAGCACCCCTTTTGTTACCTTAGCAACGCTATTATAGACGCAAAATAGAAAAAGAATTATTAAAGAGGCGATTCTGGTCTTTGTTCTATTATCGATTGTTACGATTATAAATCTTTAATTAGTTAGTGATATACTGTCGATAAGTAGATTCTCTTCAAATAATTCAATTTTTGCAATTTCCTCATTGATCGCAAAACGAGACGATAAGCAACAAATTATGTTCCTTTCTAGTGATGAACAATTCGCTGTTAGCAAATTTTTTTTCTAAACGATATTTATCGTTAATAATCTCGGTCACAATTCAATATCGAGAAACAATCTTATAAAATAATCTGACTGCGAGAAAAAATTTCCTATACTCAATTTTGGTTGCTAGTGAGATATTTTGATGAATTGTTGGTATTTAGAGCGATATCAACAGGTGTAAAAATTTATGTCCGACTTGTTACTTTATATTTATAAAACAATTCGATTTTGTTGTTTGTGTTATATAAATAAAGTTTCGATCTTCGTCCAATGAGTCATATTTATCTGATTTGTAATTCATGATCGTGGGATATATTTTTTTCCCGTTCAAAGTATTTAATTGTACACGCTAGACTTTCATTAAAAAGAAGGGTATATATTATATATATATGTATAGCGTGCAAGTGCGTTAAATATAATGATTTTATTCCAACACAAAATCAGCACGTATATATATACACCTCTCTTCCTATATATAAACATGTAGAATGAATACTTACTGGAACGATTTGTTAGCGGTGTATAATATGGCGGCGCCACACATCCCTCAGTGGGGCTTTCGGGGGCTGTTGATGAGCTCGTACTCTCATCCCAGCAATCCTTAACCGACGTTTGATACTTGTTGCTTTGCTTCTTCACCATATAACAGCGCGGCATATTGTTGATAATTTCTCGGATTATTATTGTTTTTTGTTCGAGTGTGTTTGTGTACCCCCAAAAGGCCCCGTAGTATCTATCACACGCTGGCAGGTGGTTGTTGTTGTTCTATCCGAGGAGCGGTAGTTGAATGATGGCGGCGTTATAGGTGAGTCCGAGCAACAAGTAGGAGCGACACGATGCCGGGTTTATCCAACAGGTAAACAACCTGCAGCACCCGATTTTCCAGACGAACATACAATCACCGTTGCAATATCAACAACATCCCGGATTAAGGATGTGCATAATAACTAGTAGACTCATTCAAAAGAATTTTCAAACGTCTAAAATTATTTCAATAATATTATAAACACCAAAATTTTACATTTTCAAATTAAAAAAAAAAAGTATATCTTTATTTACATTAACACAAAAAAAACCAAAATTTTTATATTTTGTTTTTTGTTCCAATAAAAAAAGGATATACACAACAACTAACCGATGCACAAGTATTGTAACGACTCACCACTCCCTGGTTGCAAGAGTGGTGGCGTCGTGACGCTGTTAGATGAGCGGGGTAGCAGCACCCGCGCTTGCGCCTTAATGGCGTCGCGTGCAGATCGATCGCCCACCGACACCTGTTACCGAATCCATCCATTGTTCATCTTCTTTTACCATGATCCTTGTTCCTGGCATGTCGCAGGATGCATCCACTCTCATCAATGCATTGGAATCATACCAACGAAATTCCACAACAACTCTAAACACATATTTAGACAACTAAAAAATTTTATCTTTATATTCATTTATCGATTTAGGGGTGGGAAAAAAGAGGAAAGACATTAATTTTATTAATTATTATTGAATACTTATTTCCCCACTCAGGAATATCCGTATTGATTTATAACTTATTCCATCGTAAATTCTGTGTCATCGAACAAAATAATGAGCCAATTCATATTTAAAGTCACTGTTTATTTTATTATCCATTTTCTTGGAAAACTATGAGGGGCAAAAAAAAATTTAGAGAATAAGAAATGAAACTTGGCACAATGGCACCAACTAATGATGATTCAATTCAATTGAATTCCACTTAAAATAGGGAGATTTCTCTATAGAATTCAAAATGCCGACTGTGAAATATGAAAGAAACAATTATAAGTAATTATTTTAAGATTTTTTTTTTGTTGTTGTTTCATTGGAATCTTTTCTCAAATTGTCTACTGTTAAAGACCGAATGAAAAATAAGACTTCCATTTAACTTTTAATACCCCATAAAGTTAGAC
>JAZBGX010002536.1:0-11720 GCA_037414775.1 Zonitis immaculata | reverse complement strand
GGACTTGACAATTATGTAATGGACACTTAATAACACAAATCCTAGAGGAGGAATCAATTCAGAATTTTACTATAGGTAATTTCTACAATTTTATGATTGGTAATATAATTTCTAAATGAGGCAAGATTCGTGTTTGTTACTAGGTGAAAATTCAAGCTTGATAGAATTTCAACAACAATAACAAATGATCACTGAAACAAAAATTACAAGTAAATCACTAAATAGCAACTAGAATATATAAATAGAGAGTTTCTTCCATATGGTGTCCATCAAAAACAACAACTACAGTGAATTAAAAAATAATAATAATACATATATATGCCTAAATTACAACAAATATCTATAATATGTAATAACGTTGCTATTACCCCCTTGACACACTTTAATTACGATCTACTATATAAAATTATTACACCCTATTCTGCAATTTTTCCAATCAAAATATATTACAAAAAAAATAAAATCGGTTATTGTTCCAGAAAGAAAATGTTAAAAATAAAGTGTCCATGTCTCTTCAAAAATACGTTTGGTGTTTTTTTTTTTTTGGTTTTTATAAATAAATGAATGACAAAAAAAGTTTTAATTGAAATCTCGGTCTAATTATTAAAATTTATTTCCAAGCCAAAAACAAATGGACTGTATACGTATGTATTTTTGGGATGAAATCAACAAAAATTTGGCTATCGTTGATTATCTGTCAAAATCGTATAGTATACCGATTATTATCATTTCATTATGATAATAATGATTTGTGAATAGAGAAATTATAGACAAAACAGTATATATTATTATTATTATTATGTGTCGATCTATTTTATCAAGAAAACTAATCTTTCATTATTTTTGTTTTGACGATGATAATGAAAATAATTGAAGCAAATTATCATATACGAGAATTCTATACATATAGTTTAGAAATATATAAATTAATATGTAAACATAGACGTGTTTTGTTAAACTTTGAATGTCTATTCTATATAGTTGTTTATTATTTTGGACAAATTCTAATCGATCTTGATAAAAATGATCAAATCAAAAATAAAAGTTTGCGCAAAAAATTTGAATAAATAATTCCAAAATTCTGGACTTACCGAATTATATATATATTTTTTTTTTGGAAGCAAAAAAAAAATACTGACGTTTTCTTATCAATTAATTCTTATTTTATCGATTAATTTTTGAAAAATATCACCACTATCATTATTATTATTTTGGGAGATCGTTAGAATTACGCCGGAGATTTAAAGGACATACTACGGTGGTCGTGAAGGATTAATCGATTGCTTTTCAAAAAAGATCGACCGGCTATTAAAATAGTCACCAGTCGACTGACTATACAAAATACAAACTGAGAGAAGTTGTAGAGTAGAGTACGACCACGACCGCAGTCTCTTTGCACAACAAACACAGACACTCACTCACTCTGCGGCCCCACAAAATAAAAAAAAAAGTAGTAGTAGAAATAATAATAATAATAATAAGAATAATAATAATGATAATAAAAGAAACGAATTTCTTGGCGGGGAATGTGTAAGTGAAGCGGCGGCGACGGCGGTACTTCGACAGGTGAGTGCACCTGCACAATTATATAGTAACAATAGTGACGAACACCACCACCACCACCACCTTCTACTATATACCGCCAATATAGCCGCCACTGTTACAATAACCACCACAAATTGTAAACATTTCTATATAATTGAACAGAATATAATAAGAGCACCACGTGGATTACAACAATATTAACATCAACAACAAACCGGAAATGCAACAAGTGGTGTCAAAACATAGAGATACATGCATATATAATTTAATTATAATTTGTAATTATTAGAAATTAATAATCTGGGAATTGTAATCAAAGAAGCATTTAACATGACTGGCAATAAATTCTTTTCGTTTTTGTTTTGTTTTGTTTTGTTTGGTATGTTGATTATGAGAATTTAAATTGTTGTTTTATTATTATTTTGGGTGTATATAATTTATTTAAAAGGCATATTTTTTTAAATCAGAATCTTATGACCCAATATTTGTCTGGATATAAGTGCATTTAATGTATATGAACTGAATGCAATGACCGCCAGGTCAGCCCAGTCGTCTAACAAGATTCAAATGTCCGCCCACTCTTCCGTTATTTCATTACAATCAAATAAAGAACATATCCTGTTTGTTTTTTTCGTTTCTAAGCTATTAATGAATTCTTCCAACGCTGATTCATTATAAAAAAAAAATATTCTATACACAATCATTGTTTCGTTTTAATTGCCTTTCGATGGAACATTCTATATATATTCTATATGTATTCAAACAAAATCTTAGGCAACTTTCAATACATACCTAATATCGAAAAAAAATAATTTATATATGTGGAAATGTGGGAAACTTGTCTGTTCATATTTTCTAAATGACTGCACACAATTTACATATTTCTCAAATTATTCCCATAGTTTTATGTTTCAAGATTACATCAGAATGTATAAAACAACAAAAATCTAATAGTAATAATAATAATAATAAATCAATTTCCATTTCCTTTCTCTAATTTTTGTTTTTATTTTTCTCTTCCCATTCTTCTTATTCAAACGTCGCCATCGTGTTTCCATTGTACCAAAATTACAATTGGTCGACCAAAAAATAAAAAATAAAACGATAACTTTCTTTTATACTCTGTGCATATGAAGATTGATTGCATAAAACCAACTAAAAGTACAATGTGCATTATTCGTTAGCGTCTAGATACTTAATAAACTTCGACTTCTATACAACCAAATAAAAATAGGAGGAAAATATCAGACGGTATGGTGTTATCCAGACTAACCCGCCGCTATTGTAAACTTTCTAAAACTCTATTATTAAATTTTAAAAGTATTATGTTGATGACGATATTGTGGCAGGAATATACTGGAAATTGCATACAAGATTAATAGGATTTTCATTATTATTATTATTATTATTATTATTATTAATAATTCAGCCAGTAGTAGTAGACGTGTTAACTTTTCATCGAAAATGTATTTATTCAAGAAAAGAAAAAACTTAAACACGTAAGAGAAAATTAAAATAGAATTCAATCTGATTCGTCAAATACCGAATTCATTGTTATTACTTGATTGAAACGTTCTTGAGTTTTTTTCCATACCGATTTCTTATAATTACTATCATCAATTTCAACAATTTCTGTATTACCAATACCAGATGTACCTGGATTTGATATTAGTCTAATAGGTTCTGAAATACCATGTGTTGAATCTTTTCCAAGCGAATCACCTTCTTTCCAACCCATTTTCGATAACATTTTAAAGCCTTTATTATGCGAAGCTATAGATCTGAATATTTAAATTGAATTATTAGATTAAAAAAAATAAATAAAACAACCGACAAACAATAAAGTATAGACTTACTCATTTAAGGATGCAACTTCTGTTTTTTCATGGGGATTCTGACTACCTACAGTATTGCGTCGTTGTTGTGCCCGATCAGTATAGCCTGATGCTAATTTAATATTTTTCGATTCATCATAATTGGAAACACCAAATTTTTTACGTAAATTCTTCAATTCTAATTTATGTTGATCGCTTTTATTAACAAGTTTTGTATCTTCTAGATTTTCTAAAATATAAATTCCATTAAAAAAGAAAGAGCTAATATTATGGGGAATTGAATTTACTTTCGTCGGGAATTTGAATTAATCCAGGTTCACATAAACCACACGTTTGATTACCATCATGGATATGACATAACAAATGTATTGAACCAATTTGTATCCGACTACCATGGACAACTTCAAATGGTTCACTTTCTTGTTTCGAGCATGCCATCCGTTTACCATTCAAAATTGTACCATTTCTTGAGCCCAAATCAATAACGTTAAAACAATTCTTTGTTTCATCATATGTAAATTTCAAATGGCATTTACTAATATTGATGTCCGGTAAGATAATATCATGGTCACCTTCGCGGCCCAGCGTTCCACCTTTATATGTTAAAATGTACAATGTACCAATTTTAATTTTTGTTATTTTCGATTGTTCGACAATAATCCGCATACAAGGTGGCCATTGTTTTGTTAAATCTGTAACAAATAGAGGAAACAATTGATTAAATTATTTTTAAAAATGTTACATTTTCGATGCACCACTGTTATCAGAATTCATATCATCATCATCATCATCATCATAATCATTACTATCATCTTCATCATCATCATCATCACTACTACTTCTTGTGCATTCGCCTTCTTCAGTTGACTCATTTCCGACCGTGTGTCGTTGTAATTTTATTGCCTGGAAATGATATTGCATTTTATTGGTTTTTCATTTATACATACCAGAAACGAAATTATTTATTTTCATTGAATTGAAGCAACTTGATAGATGCTCCAAATCGGTACAAGAAGTGATCTTTACCTGGAAATTTTCTAAATGATATTAAAACAAACAAAATAAACAATATTTAAATACAATTATTTACTTTAATCTTATCCTTATTTGTATTTTTACGTTTCACCAATTTCTTTTTCTTCTTATTGTTATTATTATTATTAACATTATTAGGTTTTTTACGATTTATTGGAACTTGTGAATGGAAGTCATAGGATTTTGTTTCTTGATTGTACGACATGTAAGTTCCTGTATTGGCATCATAATATAAACCATATTCCTATTGAATGTAATTATTGACATTAGATTTGATATTGGGAAATTGAATTGAAATTACCGCATTATAATAATAGCCAGTATTTGAATCATAATAAAGTCCAGTGTTCTCATCATAAATAAATCCTGTATTTTGTGTAGCTAATTCAGCTGCTTCTATTATCTGATCTGTAATACTTTTCGATTCATTTGAAGAATTATCCGTTTGACTAGCAGTATCAACTAAATTTCTATCCTTCTAAAATTATCAAGAACAAAATTATCTAGATAAATAATAATTAAAACATAACCTCTAATAAAATTCACCTTAAATCTTGATTTGTACTTTTTCAATTTTTTTTTATGTTTCTTAACTAGTTTTTCTAAAAAGATTACATAATTCAATACTTCTGGATAATTTGATTTTAAATAATTTCGAATTTCCGATGAAATTTCAAGTTTTTTGAAACGATTCTCATCGTTACTATATTCAGTTGTTTCGGTTTCGGTTTCAATTTCAATGAAATCCGACATTATTTATAACAAAGAAGAATGCTTATAGAATTAGTTGTAATGGAAAATATTGTATTGAACAAATTATTTGCACAAAAACAACAATTTTGAACTGACACAATAGCAGTTAAACGACAATTTAACCCAGTGCACCAATCTAGAATATCCAGATTTTCTTACTTCATTCAAACAACTGAAAGTTTACTTTTTCTAAACAACACAGTTGTTGTTGTTGATTAATTTCGATCCATCGATTTATTTTAAATAATGCTTAAGAAATTTTTAAATTTATTACCCATGGCGACATTTTGATTTTTTGGAACTAGAAATTATATTGGTAATAATTTGTTTGACAAGATTGGCAAACATGATTTTCCCTAGCGGTGATTTGAACTAAAAAGTAGTTCACATGTATATTAATTTATTACAAGTTACGTACATTTGCAGGTTATCCAAAATTATGGTAGAATAAGCATTACTATTTAATTACTACAGTATTTTAAATATTGAATTCATTCATCCATTTATAGAATTTGATTCTACTGTTGAAGAAATCACTAGACTGTCCTCAAAACAAACTTGAAGTTTAATTAACAGCATAATAAATAATAATTGATTGGATCTATTTTTTTCTTGTTTTAGATATCGGAGATTCCGGAGAGTTAATTTGAAATGAAAATTAGCTGGATAATATAAACGTGTTAATTCAACATTATTCGAGAGATACCAAGAACAATGATTGTGTTATATACTTAATATAATGAATGAAATTTGTATTTGTTGTTGGATTTTTGCGAAATCAACCTTATTCTAACGATAGTTATTTAGAAAATCTATTTATCCTTATTATCGTGTCTGAAAAATAATTGTAAAATATGTGAGTATGCATTTTTTCTTATCTTCAATAAGTTTTTTTGAATTGAATCAATTTTGATTGTGTTGGTATTACTTGGTTGGTTTTAAGTTGGCAACAAGTTGCTGGCAATATAGATCTCTGTTTCTTGTTAGTTTTTATAGCAGCTTCTAAATGTCGCCCTAGTTTTGGTTCTGTTCATTTTGTGTAGATGGCGTCACCATAAAATCACTCAAATACTTTTATTTTTAGCAATTTCTCATTTTTGTTTAAATTTTGATTAAAATGTTACAAACATTTAGTTTCCGTTTAGTGATTCGATGAAATGATATGCTTTAACTTTTTATAGGAATTGGCTTCAATATTTGGACGGAGGGATAATACTAATACTCTGGATCTCTATTTCAAAGTAACAATGAGTGCAAGTGTGAAACATTAAGCATTGTTAGATATTGATTTGTTTTATCTATTCATGAAACCTGATTCTATAATTCTTCGATCGAGGATCACACATTTGGACACTATCCATGGTAGAAGTAGTCCGCAATTGGAATAAATCTGAAGAAATGATCGCTACAATGTACTCATGTTTAATCAAATAACATCATCATGAATTGAATCGAGCTATCTTAGTCAACAACAATCGTGATGGATTGATCATTTGGTACATTTTGACGAATAAAGTTTGTTGAATTTTGCAAATTAGTTGAATACATTTCTTTCATATTCTAGAAATTGGAAATTCCAGAACATTAAATTGACAATGGCATAAGAATCAACTGCATTATGGAATTTGGAGAGGTTGCTTGATAAATTGATTTGTATTTTGATAACAATTGCTTAAAAGAGCAAAGAAGCTTTAAATATTATGAATGAGAAGTGAATAATAATTATGATATGGATGATGGTTAACTACAAAATTTGGGTTTTTGAACTTTAAACGATTAAATATGATCTCGTAAATTATAATGAATACTTCTTGAGCTGTTTGCCAAATAGATGTGAAGTTTAATGTAAAATTTCTTTAATTATTTGAATAATGTTGATTCAATGAATAAATATTTTTAATTGAGCTCAAATTGTTTTTGTTTCCTTTATTCATTCCTAAATATAATGGAATTATTTGTATTTTGTATTTAAATTTGCTACGGATACCTTCTATTAGTTTGAATTTGCCGCTAAAATATACTCCGGATACCTCCTATTGATTAGAATTTTCTACCAAATTTTACTCCTAATACTTGCTATTATTTTGAATTTCCCGCCAAACTTTACTCCGAATACCTCCTATTAATTTGAATTTTCCCGCCAAACTTTACTCCGGATACCTCCTGATACATTCTACTTTCCTAATAAAAATCGCCAAATTGTGTGAAATTTCTATTAAAATTTAGAAAAATTTGTTAAAAATTAACGAAATTTTCGATTTTGTATCAGGAACATATGAATGCGAGGAGGTATCCGGAGTAAAAAGTGGGCGGGGCAATAACAGGAGTCAGGCGCCATCTTGGGTTTTGGCCACGCCCATCGCCTGTTACTTTCCCCGCCCAATTTTTACTCCGGATACCTCCTCGCATTCATATGTTCCTGATACAAAATCGAAAATTCCGTCAATTTTCAACAAATTTTTCTAAATTTTAATAGAAATTTCACACAAATTGGCGATTTTTATTAGGAGAGTAGAACGTATCAGGAGGTATCCGGAGTACAGTTTGGCGGGAAATTCAAACTGATTATTAGGAGGTATCCGGAGTAAAAATTAGCGGGAAATTCAAACTAATAGCAAGTATTAGGAGCAGAATTTAAAGGGAAATTCTAATTACTAGGAGGTATACGGAGTATATTTAAGCGGCAAATTCAAACTAATAGAAGTATCCGGAGTAAAGTTTTGCGGCAAATTCAAACTAATAGCAAATATTAGGAGTAATGAGGTGAAATTTTAAATCAAACGAAATGTTTCTTTTTAAATAAATCATTTATTTCAAATTTATGTAATTCCAAAGCTTTAAATTTTATTTTTAGTTTTACACAAAATAGAAAGTGAATAATAAAAGCTAAAAATTGCATTATTTTGCATAATGGAAAAAAAATAAATGCACAATCATTTTTAATAATAATATACAAAATATATACATTTTTTTTTTTGTATTGTGATTATTATGTAGAAAAAATCAACCGTTATAGTTATTTCTAATTATAAAAAAAAAACATATACAGGCACACAATAAAGGCACTATTATAAATATTTCTATTTAGGCTTTTACATATAAGTACTGTAAGGGAAAATTACAATATATTTTGATTTGCGAACAATTACAATTGTCCAACTGTTGAAAAACTATGAAGATAAGTATTCTATATTATTGTGAATTATTCACAATTAAGGCGAATACTGTTGTTTCATAGTTTGTTTTTCTTTAAATTTTATTTACATATATACACTGTCCAATTTCATCTAATTCCTATTATAAAATTAATTAGATTGATTATACGTCATTTGTTATCCCTTTTTGAAAAAGATATCTAATAATAAATTAATTAAACTAGAAATTTTCACAGATATTTAAAAGTCTATAAAATTTCATTCTAATATTATTACACAATAAAAATCTATAATTATATATAGTTTGCTTTCAATTACAATTAAAAAAAAAATCAGGAACAATATATAATAAATACAAAATAATAATAAAATAAACAAATCGTATATACATTAATTACTCTGAATTACACACAGACACAATTGCTTCAAATAAAAATAATTTCTTTTAAAAATTCTAACAGGATATTCATTGATAATAATTAAAAAAAAAAAATATATATATATATATATAGAAAAGGAAAACAAATCAAATAATTACATAATATCACACTATTCAACACTTTATCGTGTCACAAGGTGTTTCTCCCCTTAATCACGAGATCATGCTCTATTATTATTATTATTTTGAATCGGGCTATTTTTGTATTTAAATTTTTAAAAAAAGAAAATTGCACAAAATTAATAAAAGCATAATTGTATTACACTGGCCCAAAGAAGATTGGCATTTATAATAATAATAATTATTATTATTTATCTATCGACTATTATGATTATGATAATTTTATGTATGCGATTATTTCTTGGTTGTTGTTTTATCTAGACGAGCACTGTAAGCACATCAGCAGCACTATTACCACTATTCGTATTATTACTATTCGGATGTAAAGTAGTTCTTTGTTTATTTACATTAATAATACTTTTACTAAAGTCTTTATGTCCTTGTGTATCTTCGAAATTGGCTGTATTTTTTCTAACATCAGGATTCTGTGCTTTATATAACATTATTTGACTACTACGATGTGTTGAATTCAAACCATCATTCAATTTTATATTATCAGTTGTTAATTTCATATTATTATTATCATTACTACTTGTACTTGGTACAACTAACATTGTTTTTCTTGTACCAGGACAATCAACTTCAGATATCATTTCCAACATTTCACTATTTGTATTCTCATGTGGCAATAACGATGATAACGGTCTCACTACTGATACCTTTAATAGATAAGAAAGAAAAGAAAATTACAATATTCAAAAATCGATAATTACAACTTACTTTTGGTAGATCAATTCCACAAGCACTAGCTGAATTAATACTAGCCAAACTACCAGCACTATTACCACCAACAATTGCATCATCCTTCAATGGATTAGCATATCGACGTAGATTCTCTTCATTTTGTAAATTATTCGATTTTTCATCTTCATGATTCCGATGACATGAATCCGATGATGGTGATAAATTCATACCACTCAAACCTAAATTACGACGTTTTTGTTTGATATAAATTAAACCAATTACAATTGCCGATATTGAACCAATTATTATAAAACAAATTAATGCTACGAAATAATTATTATTTGGTTGGTCGTCGGTTATTGAAGCTGTCTCAACTTTAACTTCAACAACGGATGTTAATGCTAATACAGTGGTTTGTTTACGGGAAACAGCTTCGCCAATAACACGGATCCCATCTAAAACACCATTCGTACCGGACTATAAAATAAATCAAATTAATAATTTGTTAGGAATAACATCACAATTACAAATTTATTCACCAAAGTAACTTCGACTGTATCATTATAATCAATTTTCAAATCGCACAATAGAATCAATTCATTCTGTCGGTCATTAATTGCTTGTTGATTAGCTAATAAATGTCTCAAATCGTTACATAAACTCTCAACGGTAACACCTTCTGGTAATTTCATACGATCCAATAATAATGTTAATCTAGCACATTGATTACTTAAAATTGCTTGATTTGGCCAACATGTAGTTGGTGTTGGTAATGATGGTGGTTTAACACGTCGGCCACTTTCTATATCACGACATTCACCATATGGTTGACATGGCGGTGATAAACACGATTCTAATGGTGATGGTACACATACTTGATTATTGTTACAATTATTATTTAAACGATTATCTGGATTACGGCAATTGCCTAGACCACACCAAATTTTTGTACATTTAATGATACCATTCAAACATACACATGTATTACATTCATGTTGCCATGTTATATTATTTTCAAGGCTATGTCCTTCCCATATACAACTACCCGGAGATGGTAGATAACTATTATCATTAACTAAAATTTAAAAAAAGAAAAAAAATTAAAAATTGAACAACAATTTATAAAATATAAGTAATATATTTACGATTGCAACGTTTTCCGCTACGTCCCGGTGAACAAATACAATCGTAACCATCAATACGATCGATACATGTACCACCATAACCGCATGGATTCGATGCACAATCATTTACATTGATTTTACAATCGGGACCAGTAAAACCTGGTGCACATTCACATAGAAACCAATTAACACCATCAATACATTTACCACCATTTTGGCATGGTTGTGGTAAACAATCGTTAACATCATCTTGACAATGGCTACCTTCGAAACCGTCTTTACAAATACATTTATAATAATCACCATCATTCACACATGTACCACCATTTAAGCAGGGATTTGAACGGCATGCTGTTTGTTTAGCTATGTGACAAGTTGTACCTATATATATATATATATATACAAATTAGTTTTTATTTATTTATTTTTTTAATCAATATCATTGATATCGATACCTTCCCAATCTGGTGGACATTTACAAATGAATGTTTTGCCTAGATCTTGACAAGTTCCACCATTTTTGCATGTTGTATGGTCGCAATGGCTATCTTTTAATGAGCATGTTTTACCTTTCCATCCATTTTTACAATCGCATTTGAAATCAGCAACACGATCCAAACAGGTGCCGTTATTTAAACACGGATTTGGTGTACAATCGTCGGTATCTTAACAAAAATTAGTTTTAATTAGTTTCAAATTGAAAAAAAAATAGAGTTTTACTAAAATTACTTATATTGCAGAGAGCTCCCTTCCATCCGTCTTTGCAAATACATTGGAAAGCATTGATTTTATCAACACAAGTACCGCCATTCTCGCAAGGATTCACTTTACAATCGTTAATATCTGTAAAATATCGAAAAATAGTTACTATAAATAATTGTAAAATGGGTGAAGGGAAAAAATCGTACTTTCATGGCAATATTTGCCGGTGAATCCGGGTAAGCATTGACATCGATGTCCAATTCCGGGTTGATTAACGCAATGACCATAATCCCCACATAGACTTGGTGCTGAATTCCTACCACCACCC
>JAZBGX010002535.1:0-10286 GCA_037414775.1 Zonitis immaculata | reverse complement strand
GGACTATTTGCACTATTTGGTCGTGTATTATTTGGACGTGTCGGTGATGGTTTTCTTGTCCGTAAATTTGTTGGTGTTATTTGGCGATTTTGTGTTGTTGGTGATTGTTTTGTTTTCGTTTCTTTATTTTCTTGATTTGGTTTATCGAAATTTTGTTTAAATGTCGATGCAAACGGTCCTTGTGGACGATTCAAAGTCGACGCAAACGGTTTATAATCACTTTTAAACGTACTTAATGGTTTCTGTTTTGACGGTGATGTTTCTTCAATTTTCTTTTGAGGAATATTAATAGAAGATGGATGTATATAACCACTAGATGTTGAACTAGCACTTGATTTACCATTATTCATATTACTATAAACACTTTCCGGTGGTGTTTTATAAACATTTGATGTATTAACATAATCTGATTCGGGTGATTTAATTTCATCTTTTCCATCATCATTTTTATCAACATCATCCCTATCATTACTATTATCTTTCTTTTTTCGTGATAATGTTGATGTTGAATAAATCGAATCGAAATTGCGATTTTGAATTTCACTAACAATTTCACCTAAAAGACCCATACTTTCATTAGAACCGGAACTAGTTTTTATTACTAAAGATTTCCCACTATCCGGTGAAATTGGTGATTCTTCAATTACCGCATAAATATTATCACTACTTGGACTTTCTTCATTCAATTTAATTAGAGCCGTTTTATTCAAACAATCATCATATTGATTTGTTGTTTTTATTGTTGTTGTTATTGTTGACGGTTTAGGTTTTTGATAACCAGGCAAATTAGGTATTTTGAATTTATTATCAACTTTCTTATCACCACCACCACCATCATTATCATTAATAACTGGCGGTCGTGGCGGTGGTGGACTTTTTGGCCGACTAGCCGATGGTATACTCAAAGGTCTTTTATTCGGTTGTCGCATTGAACCGAATGTTTGTATAGCCGGTCGTTGTGTTGCTGGACCAGCTCGCATACTTTGCGCTCGCATCACAACAGCACGATTCTCTTCATTATCAACCGGTAATGCTTTCATTGTTAATTCAGTTTCCGATTGTAAAATCGGATTAGAAATTTGAACTGATCTTAAAGCACTTTTATCAAGAATTTTATTAGCTTTCACTTGATTTGATCGCGGTAAAGTATTTGTTGTTGCTGTTGTTGGTGAATTCGATTTTTTATCATTTTTTAGAAACGAGGTAATCCTATTCAATGTCCCATTATTATAATTATTAGGTTTTTTATTGGGGTTTTCAATGACAACATCCGGTGTTGATAAAGGCCGTTGATTGTCTTTATTACTCGGAATTTCCGGTGCTGCTCTAATCGGCATTTTCGGTGCATTTTTCAATGGCGATAATAACTCTTTAGCTGTACAAGTCGAATTCTCTAAAATCGGTGATGATATAATCGGTTTTGCTGTACTACCCGGATTCGGTGGTGGTAATGCTGGTGCTGTCGATGTTGTATGTACCGATGAAATTGCATCGGCTATATTCTGTTTAAATGATTGTGCTCTTGTTAGAATTTTCGTTGCCGCATTTGGACGTGCTGTTATATTATTTGCGGTTGATGTTGGTGGTGAAGGTGCTGTACGAGCTGGTGTTAAATTATCTTGATCATTTTTTTGTATCGGTTGTAATGTGAAACCTTTGAAATGTCCAAAGAATTCCGATTTAAAACCAATTGGTGGTGGTGATTGTTGTTGTTGTGATGTATCGTCATGTAATAATGAATGATCTTCTTTTGTTGTCGGTTCTGAGAATGTAACACTGCGTAGTTTCGATGGGGATTTCGTTGATTGTTTCGACCTAATTTCGAAATAATCATCATTTAGAATCATATTAAAAATATTTTCAAACACCCACAGTTAGCTCTAAACGTGAAAATTATTATGTAAAAAAAAACAAATTACAATAAAAGCGAGACATGCACAATTTTAAATTATAATAATTAAAAAAAAAAAATTAGAATAAAATAAAATATAAATAAGAGGAGAAGGTTTACAAAGTGGAAAAAAAAACAAAGTAAAATTAAGTTTTCAAATTATTATTAGAAAACTGTTTTGCTAAATTTTTAACACTTAATACTTGTGGAGTATCATCGATTACACTTTCGGCAGTTATTGGAGTTTCATTAGAATTATCACGACTAGTACCAGAATTAATTAAATTCATGTTTATTTTGAGATTCTTATAATTTTTCAATGATAATCGTTTATTATTATTATTACTGTTAGTTATTGTGTTACTTCTTAAAATACCATCATTATTTGTTGTTGAAATTAAACCAGTTTGTTTAATTTCTAAATTATTATCATTTTGATTAATACGATTAGGGGGTTGTGGTGCACTTCTACTCGGTACTGGTCGTGATTTTTTTATTGAACCAACACCTTTACATGCAAACATAACATGCTCATATATAAATGTAAAACAATTTGTTACATACTGTGTAGTCGGTGGTGGTTTATGATGGATCTTATGACAAACATTATGACGTAAATAATATACCAAAAATGCAAGAATTAACATTAACGGTATTATACCTAAAAATATTATAAATAATGCTTGAACATAACCGCGACGAGCTACAAAAAAATTCTATATATTAATACAAATTTGTTTCTAAATATTCTAATTCGTTAAATACCATTTGGATCGGAGGCTGGACCACTATCTTCACTACCTCCCGGTCCTGGATCTTCACAAAATGGCGGTGCAAAGCCTTGTTTACAATGACAATGACCTAAATTATTACACCAACCATTACCGTTACAATCGTGCGGACAATTTTTACCGGTTAATTGTAAACTAGCAACCGACATACATTTCTGATTGACGCACATCTAAAATATCGAATTGACACGATTAATTGGCAATTTTGATTTGTTGTAAGAGAGAAAGAAAGAAACAATTACTTTTCCTTCTCCACATTTAGCACCGTCCGGTGCTAAGCCTGGATCAACTTGATTAACACCTAAATCAACAATTGCTGTCCGGCATGGTACAATTGAACCTTTTAAATTTATAAAACTATGCGATAGAATTGAGACTGATTCCATACCAAATTCTAAACGTTCATTCAAATGTTTACAATGAAGCATACCACATAGAACATTTCTACAATTAAATTATTTATTAAATGAAAAAAATTGAATAATTATTATCAATAAAACTTACTCATCGATACATTTAATAAACGATTGATTGAACTTATTATAACCGCAATTACCATGTCGGGTACCTTTAACATTCATTTTATAACATTGTTCATCGCTCGATTTACCAGTTTCACCCCATAATAGTTTACATTGATCAGTTCTAGTACGGCAAAAACCATGATAACAAAAAGCCTAAAATTTAATTAATATCAATGGAATATTTATAGAAATTTTTTGTGAGATATACTCGTCCGTTATCACAAATCTCTGTATCCATTTTGAAAATATTAGCCGGACAATATTCAGAATGTCCGGTACAATATTCCGGTAAATCACATTCATAATCAGCGGAACGGCACAATGTTCCGGCACTTTTCGGCATACAAGTCTAAAATTTTATATTGATTTTAATTAAAAATAATAATTTAAAAATAATAAGTAATTTACATTTAAATCGCAACATTCGCCGGTAGCACAACTAGCATTATTATGCAACATACATGTTGTTGCATTACAACATGTATTATCACAATGTTCTGGTAAACCACAATCGCATTGTTCACCAGGTTCAACGAAACCATTACCACATACAGGACTATCGAATAATGTAGTTGGTTTATTTTTTAAACAATAATCCATACCATGGGTAAATGCTAATAATAAATAATTTAAACTACACGATGACCAATGTGTTGGTGCAATTGTTGAACTACTTGGTGCCATTATACAACGATCATCGGGACATTTACATTCATTTGTATCATGTTCCATACCGAAATTATGGCCCATTTCATGGGCAACAGTTGTTGCAACTAAACCAACAACTGGTGAATGATCTGTATTAACACCACCTGAATATTCGTAAGTACAAATTGGACCTTTCAACGCTTTACCAACCACACCATTTTCGAAATTAAATTTACTAGAATTTTAATTATTTTTTTACTAATTACATTTTTTTTATAGAATTTATTACGTTAATAATTGAGCATTATCATTGGGATGTTCTTTGACTAATTTCTCGCGACGATAATGTAGAAAATTAGTTAATGTTGTATCACCATTTGGTGAGAAACTAATTTCATCATGTTCAGTCCAAATAACTACACCAACTAATGCTATGAAAATATTGAGCGGGGCATATAACTGTAATGATTATGAAATTTATAAAGAAAAATTCTAATACAAAATTTTCAGATTTTACCCCATTGATTATATTGGCAATTGTTTTACAATGATGGTCCACTTTATTTGTACTCTCCCCTAATTCTTTATATTCACGATTATCGACAACCAATACTAATTCAACATATTTCGATTCTTTATTAGCATTATAAGGACCTCGAACTGATTCATTTTGTTCGGCTGCTCTTTTATGCTAGAAAACAACAAATTTATGTTAATTTATACAAAATTGTTTTGATAATAATTTTAAAAAAAATAGTTACTCGTGATATTCTGTTGTGATTATCGATTTTGTCGGGATCAACAGCATCACCACCATAACCACAAGTTTTGTTATTATCAACAACAATATCTGAATGTTTATAAATAAAATGGTCAATATCTTCGAAATTCTCATCATTTATTGTTGTTTTTCTCTCGATATAATGCATCTCTTTACCATCAAAGATAACACCAGATAGACCATCGCATGTTGATAAGGCAACCCATGAATTCGATTTACCACGAACTCTACCATTATAATGACACAAATCAATCTCCTAAAATCAACACATAGAACTAATTAATTCACTATAAAAATGGTGGTGTTTTTGATGGATTTTTACGTACGTCCGGTGATGGTTTGATAATACGATGACGTCCATCCTGTTGGATCCGATGGAAATACCCGTTTGGTATTAATTGTTTGTTTAAAGTCAAATCTAAAATAAAATCTTCACCATTTAATGGTAATTCAATTGTGATATGATCGAGATGTAGACCATTATTCTGTTGAATTTTTAGAATAAATTATAAAAATAGCAAATTCCAAAAATAAATAAACTGAATTGTTATTTTAACCGGAAATTTATTGTGGCAAATTGCAACCGGAAATTAAATGCACCAACCATATTAAAATAAGAATAGAATACTAAGTTGGAAAATAAACAATTATAAGGAGGGGAAAAAAAATAATTACTGTTACTAAGCAAATTTAATTTCAATTTCAATCTTGACTGGGGCGAGAAACAGAAAAATTTGTGGGCGATGATCACACAACAACACTTTAATTTACAATTCTCGAAACCTCAATTTTATTGCAATTTATGAAAGTGAGACGATATGTGGAGGAGGATTTTTTATGTGAATTATTGTAATAAAAAAAAAAAAATTATATGATAATTTTTAAAGTTGTTCTTTTGTTTTTGTTGTTGTTGTTTTATTTATTTTTTTGATAAGTGAAATATTAGTAATTTCTTTTTCACCTCTTTGGTTGTTGTAATTTGTCGTTTTTCTCTCCCATGATATATTCGAGGTTTTGTGATTGTATGACGGCTAAAGTCGTTGGCAGGATGTTGTTCAGCTGTAACAAAATAGAATAATAATGGAAAAAATATATAAGAATTACTTTAATTAAATGTCTATACTTAAGCTAGTTAATTAAAAATGAGCCTTTTACTTTTATTATAAAAATAGAACAAATAAATTACAATTAAAGATAGTGAATTATGAGTAATCACCATAAATGTCAAGAACTTTGCTATTATTCACAGTAGATTTGAGTAATTCTATTTTCTTCTTTTCTTTTTTTTTTAATAAAAATAAGAGAAATTTGGTAAAAGTTGGTGTAATTAGTATGGTAGCAGTAGTTTTCAATTAATTCATAGTTATAATTACAAAATGGAAGCTGTACAAAACAAAAAATATTTATAAAATCGATACTATACAGACTGTCTGGAGATCCGCCGTAGTATTTCTTTTTCTCTGTTTTCTAAGTGTTCCAATTGAAAGAGTGAGAAAAGTGTTCAAGCATTTTAATTGTACCATCTAAAGACTATTTTGGCGTTAAAATGGTTCCGGAAATATGGAAAATTGTTATTGTTTATGAGACTTTAATTAACGGTAAATTGAGATTGTGTCTCAAGATGATGAATTTCTATATTTTCCGAACAGCTACACGAACCATTTCAACGCTAAATAGTCCTTAGGTGTCACAGTTTGAATCCTCAAATGCTTTTTCTATATTCCCTCAATTGAGACAATCAGAAAATAGTAAAGAAAAAAAGGCTACAGTGGATCTCGGGACAGTCTGTATAACTTGTCCCATTTGAGCAAAAATGATAATTACTTCGATTTACGAATTTATAATCCAAATCAACAGTCTTCTAACTCATGCACTTTAGTAAAGAATTGCTACTAGATTTAGAGATAGGAGAAAAGTTAATAAATTTGGACGCTTTTCTGGGAATTCTCCCAACTCTAGTTCCTTAATTAGTGATCGGCAAATATGCTCTTGGTTTTGATATTCCTTGGCTCATCATTATTTTTGATACTAAGCTTATAAATTTGAAATAAGAATAAACATGAAGAAAAAAAATTAGTTCATAATAATTTTCGCTTTAATAAAAAAAATTCTAGAATGGAAAATCGAATTCAATAGAGCCATTTTCGCGGATCAAATCTTGAGCGCGTTCTGTATATTATTGAGCAGGTGCAGTAAGATTAGTTCGGAATTATGTAATACATGGTTCCAGTTCTCTGTTCGCGGGTCTCTAAAACTAATAAGTACTAATTAAACCTGACGAGTTTAGTAGTCTCGTGAAAATAAAATTTTGGCTTGTTAGAAAAATTAATAAAAAGTCTGAATTTTCGAAATTTTTAAAAATTAAATATTTTGCAATACAACTGCAATTTTCAAGTTTTCCAAATTGATAATATTCCTTAACTTATCTGTGTCCTGTCCATTTCAAATAGCCTATTTTGGGCCTCCTCTATCGAACGATGACCTAATCAAATAACATTTATATTTTCGTAAATTGATAACTACAATAAATCTAATTCATTATAATTTTATTATTATAATAAAAGGGGTAAGAGACCTATAAAATCCAAATTTCAAAATTTTCATAGAACACTCTGTATATTTATATTACTAAATCGAATGACCTATTTCTTAACATTCGAGCGAATAAAAATTACTTAAAATAGGTACACTTATTGTTGAAAAATAATAATAATAATAATAATTTTCGCGTCACAAAATAACTAGATAATTCTTAAATCGTTCTCCTACTCTAAAAATTATTATTAAAATTATCATTTAAAGACCAATTACGTACAGAAAACGGTCTATTTATAGTTATTTGTTCTGATTTTTGTTTACGGAATCCTCATAGATTTATTATAAATAATAATCGTTAATAAAGTATAAAATTTCAGTGGTTTTCATTTAATTTCCTTTAGAACAAAATTACAACATTTATATTTAGAGGACGATATATGAATAAATAGGAAAAGGTCACTCAACTTGTATGCCAAAATAACAACAAAAAAATCAAATGGAAAATTTACGATTCAATTAATAAAATCTATAATAAATTACACAACAATTTTAGATTAATTTCGATTTTATTATTCAATATATTATAGCGAATTTTTGCTTCGAAAAATAGAAAAGCAGCAACAACCTCCGTAAGGACGTTAATCTCCAGGAAATTCAACATATGTTGTAGATAAGAATACAACGACAGTACAACATCTCATCACAGACACGTCTAATATAATTCTATCTTTGTTTTATTTAATAAAACAATCACGTATTAATGAAGGACGTTTTATACAGTAATGTTATTCTTTTTTTTATTTTGATATAAATATACGACAAAATTATGTTTGTCGTCGACGATGATGGTCGACAACTATGAGGACGTCTGCCGCCAACTCTCTTCTTTTTTATATACAAGATCTACCACATACGACAATGAAAAAATAATAAATTGCATTATTTAAAAGGATAGAGGAAAATTTGTAAAATTACACAAGAAATGTTAAGATTTCTCTTCTGTCTGGATGCATATAAAGAAATACCCCCTGCAAGGATACTGCTAAATATAACATATAGTGTCTGCATAAAGTTCTTGTTTTAATTTTTTTACAACTGGATATTGGCCAAAAATTGAATACAGCACAGCACACACACAGTTGGTATTTCAAGTTGCTTCTTTCTTATTTAAAAAAATTACTTGGATCTTGGATCCAACTTAAATTAGTGTTTTTTTTTTAATTACGTCCATGAATCTGTAATTGTTAATTGGAAAAAATGTTAATTAAATTTTTGAAATCCGGAAAATCGACTATAATGGGGGAAATACTTGTTACTTATTGTAATTAGAAAGTTTACAAAATGACAATTATTATTATTATCATTACTACCGGTCTGAAAACTTTTCAATTTCACAAAAATTTCTTTTTATAAAAAAATTTAATCGTAGATATTTTGAAAAATGAACAATCCTTCATTGAATAATAATTGAAGAAACTCTATTAAAATATTATCAATTTAAAAGAGATTTGGTTTAATAAAAATCGAATTATCAATCATGAATTTTAAGTGTTGTCCCCCTTTTCAGGAATCCTTTTTAGGTAAACTAATAGATGTCACTAGTAGAGAAAGTATATACATAGTGCTTTTGAAAATTACTAAATAAATAAATAAATGAATCCATTAATTCTCCCTTTATTTTATTTTTTTAATGTTCAATCCACTACTGTCTCTTCAATTGTAGTTTGTTTGTTTGGTTTTTATTGAAGTCACTTTGTCAATAATTGATTATTTTTGGATATTTACACAATAATTTCTATTTTTGCGCTCTAAAAAACATTCGAATTGTTGTATTTTACACTTAGGCTAACAACTAATAAAATAAAACCTATACATTGATAATCGGAAATAATTATGATCGAATAAGACTTTGAATTCGAGCTTCGAAGATATTCGGTTCTGGTGTAATAATCATCGGGACTGCAAGAAAATTCACGTATTCCAAAAACGAAACTCCACATTCTAGCGGCATGTCGCTTATTGTTTTGTTGAAAAACTTTTAATTCATACCAATTGAAAATTTTTCGAAATTTCCTTTAGAATCATATAAGGATTAATTCATCAATAGGACAATCGTGATGTTTTCAAGAAAGGGTATTTCCAAAAATTGTGGAGATGGGGACGGGGGTCAGCAAAATTAATGTTTTTCAAGAGGAAGTTATCGGACTACATAATAAACCCTTGTCCCTTTTTTAAAAAAATTTTAATATTTTTTCACTTGATATTGAATTTTCGATAAAATCAATATCCAACAGAGGAATTTCAATTTTTTATGGTAATTAGAATTAAATTCGAACATACATTTTCCAATTATGAAATGAAATAAAATCGTATCAATATTACAAAATTTTTAAAAAAAAAAAATTAAAACGTGATATTAAGCAAATATTTAAATTTTAACATCCTGTATATGTAGATATATAGGAGAAAAAAAAATTATTTGAAAATTTTTATGATATTTCCCAGAGATAGGAAATTTTAAAATTAGCCATACACACAAACAAACACAGACACAATTTAATATTTCAACATATAAAGTTATTAAAAACGGGAACAAATTTATATACTTACAATTAGTGTACTATATTTTTTTTTATAAATTTATTTCTATATAAATGAAAAATTCGAAAAATTCCAATCGTAAAGCGGAAGGCGACAGATTTTAGAATACAATAAAAATATAGAGAGAATGCCAAAAAAAAAATTCGAATGAAATAAACAGCAGCTCAATATGCATTGGATAATCGCCAAAATTTAAATGACTATAAATAATATACAGGATGAATTGTGAGTCATTGTGGTCAATTAAAGGGTGCGGTAGGGGATGAAATTCTGAGACAGAAAGTACTCAAGACATCTTCACACCATACTCTCCGTTAATTAATTATTAATTAAATGGAATAGCGAATATAAGCGTATAGGCGGAAAAAGTATGAGTCGGAATTAGTTAGACGGAGATAGAAAAACGCTTGGCGATTGATCCCGAATAATTCTTATTTCGCCTATCCGCTTCTGTCATTGGAGACTTTATTTAATTAATAATTAATTAACGGTGTGTCAGGTTCAAAAATATC
>JAZBGX010002532.1:1592-12545 GCA_037414775.1 Zonitis immaculata | reverse complement strand
TCGCTTATTATAAACTAGAAAAACAACAATAAAAAAATGACGTCATTATCGACCAATCATAACGTTCAAGACTAACAGTAAAAGCTTTTTTTTCTGTTCAATTGTTCAAATTTGATAATAATAATAATAATAATAATAATAATAAAACTTGATTGTACCGTTTGTTTTTAACGGACACACAAATTATGAATCATACACAAACTAAAGGATCATAATTTTTTTTTAAACGATTAAATCAAGATTAGAAAACTGTGTTATAATTTGTCTATCATTGTTTGTTTATTACCAACCGAGCAAAACTAAAAATTGCATTAATAAATAAATAAAAAGAAAGTTCAACAATTTGTTTTCATTAGTTTTTAATTTTCTCACCGGAAATGAAAATATTTTTCCCGAACGAAATTGAATCAGTCGCCTCGTTACCGTATCAAGCGACACACAAATCTCTGTTGATAGCAAATAAAAAAAAGTACTTGTTGCTGATTGAGTCAAATTTATATCGTGATACGTCTATTCTACATTTCTATAATATGCTCCTTTTGATGTAGAATACACTATAGTAAAAAACTGATGATTTTGATTGTATAAGTTGAGATCCATGTTGCTGATCTGATAAAATATAATTTATTTTGACCCAAATCTAAATATCATTTTTAGTAATAGACGACATAATATAATGTGGTCCTTTTGATATGGAATCAACTACAATATAGAATTCTCGATCATTTGTCTAATATAATAGAGAACTTTCGACTCTATATAGTTTAATATTATTATTTATTCCATTTGAACACGTCCATGTTGCTGATAGTGTAGAATTTATCGCGTTCTGCCAATTCAATCCAATTTTTTTTCGTGGTAAATAATTCTTACACTATCTACAACGTAGTCCTTTTGATATGGAATCAATTATAGCAGAAAAATCTTGTTTATTTGGTAGTTTCAAAACAATATCGATGACGCTGTAGATTTATATTTATATTATACGAATAAAGGTACATGTTGCTGATAGAGTCGAATTTATTGGTTTCCGTCAATTCAGCGGTATTTTTTTCCATAGTAAACATGACTGTCTATAATGTGGTCTTTTTGATTTAGAATGATTCCCAATCATATTATAGTTTATTTCATTTGAAAAAGTCCATGTTGCTGATAGACATAAATTTATCTTGTAATTGTAATTTTTTTCAACAGCGACATGTCCATAACGTGGTTCTTTTGATGTAGAATGAGCTATAGTAAAAAATTCTAGTACGTGTTCGTGATGCGGTTAGTAAATGATGAATCAATACAAATGACTAATAAAAAATTAATTTTCCATTGTTTTTTTTTTGTTTTGTTTTGTTTCCAATGATTATTTGATTTGTACTGTTATGTTTTTGTTTTACGATTCCACATTTATTTATCAATGAAAATCCAACAAATTCAATTACGTTATCGATAGAGCAATAATAACGTTAAGAGAAGACGACAGATAATACCGAAGAGGGAAAAAAAATAATGATAGAACGATTTCGGGTGTGCAATTCAAAAGCCAATTGTGAACCAATTCAAGCCTATTGTGATTCAATTCCTATCTTCTAGATATACAGATATAGATATATTATAGAAGTTAACTTTACTGGCTTTTGATCTTGTTTTTTGCTTTGTTTTGTTTCTAAAATCAAATCCAATTCTGTTACAATAAAAATGAATACACAGTAGAATAGAGGATGAAATTCTACGACAAAAAGTCCTTTACCGTTTTTCGATCTGATACACCCTTAATTAGTTATTATCAAATAATTACAAGAGCCAATCAGAGGCGGGCGCGCATGACTCAGTCAACTAAAGCGCGCCTCTTATTGGCTGAAAATCATTTAATTAATAACTAATCAAGGGCGTATCAGATTAAAAAACGGTAAAGGACCTTTCGTCTCAGAATTTCATTTTCTATCTCTATCTCTATCCTCAAAGAGTTTAAACCAACGACAATAAAATTTTAAATAATAAAAACCAAAGTTAAATGCGTTGCTAAAAGTGAAAGTTATTCACTTTCAAATCTCACATTTAATTAATTAATTTTTTTTGTGTGTTAAAATGTGGAAAAATATTCATAATTTAATTTCAATAAACCAGTTATTCCAAGTATAGTTAGTTCCAATTGAAAGGTACCACGTTGCAAGATTATAGCGCCCTCTAATCGACTAAATCTTATAATTTTTGGTATAGCGACAATGATAATCATCAATGTGTTACCTTTAGTGTGGTGTTAATTTTCTCTTCAAGTGTCGCTTAAGGTCGGTTCAGATTGAATAAATAAATTAATAAACTTCGAGATATTATTCGAATATGTATGAGAGAGCTTATTGCCAATTTTAAATAAAAACTATGAATATAATTCGTTGTGCTCGAACGAGCATTCGAATCGAACTCAAATGAACGCTCTCGAGCTTCGTGAATCCATCGAACATCTTTTATCGTTGCGAGTTCGATATTATTGATAAGCGAACAAGAAAATTTACTTTGTTGTTATACGAATCCGATATTCGTATTTGTTCTATCTTCACTAGAAATAGAAGAAAAAAAGTATATACAGGTTGGTCCGCCAGAAGCTTTCCTGGCTTGTAGGAACTCTGGTTCTAGTGGAGGGAGCGAAATGCACTTGAAGATCTAAGAGTTACAAGATCAGGAAAGTTTCTGATGGACCAGCCTGTATATGTTTTATTAAATTGTGCAAGAAAAAGGGCAAAAAAAAACCCAACTGATATTGTAAAGTTGAAGAGGGTGAAAGATCGGAAGCTTTCAACCCTCTTTTGTTATTTTATCATTAAAATCCACAAAACTTTACCATTTTCATCTATATATTTTCTTTTGTTTGTACCTTTTTTGTTCATTTTTTTTTTAGGTTCGTTAAGGTAACGTCTTGTTCAAAGTTTTAATTAAAATTCTAATGAATTCAATAATTTAAAACCGGTTTCGGATAGATATAGAATAAGTGAGGTTATATTAGTTGATAGATAAAAATTGACGGCGCCATCTAGAATTTATTCCATGCAACACAACTGTCATGGTAGAATTAATTGAGGTTAGGTTCATTGTTTTTAGGTATTCAGTTGAAATTTAATTATTTTGTGATTCAATAATTAAATAGCAAAAAATATTTAGCACGCCCTCTAGTATGTATTTTACTAAATACAACTGTCATTTGGTGTGATTAATTTACGTTAGATGTCACTATTTCGGTAAATTTTACAGGTTTCAGGAAATTTTTATTGGGATCTAATCAGTAATTGAAAGAAATAAATGAAATTTTCAGGTTTTACAAATGAATTTTTTCAGTCAAAATTCCACATTTTCAGTAAGCTCTTGAGATTTTTGTTGCATTTTTTACAAGATTTTCTATGGTTTTCATGAAACTTTCAGTAACTCTATCATGATTTTCCATAATTTTCTTTTCAGTATTTGAACTTTTCAGGAAAGTAATTTTTGTTGAAATTCAGTATTTTTGAGGTCGTTCATAAAAAAAAAATGTTGAATTTTTCAGCTAATAATTTTCAGGATTTTTCCAAAATTTTATCCACAATTTGCCGATCAGATTTTTCCTCAACGAATTTCTAACGGTCCCATGAAATTTTCACGAATTGCTATTTTTCCAAAAATTTCAGGAAAATTTTATATTTCCGATTTTTTCCAAAAATTTCCGACAAATTTTGCTAAGATTCGTTGTGATTTTTTTAAATTTTGCATTCAATAAAAAAAAAGTTTCAGTTGGTAAGTTTCAGCGAAATTTCAGGATTTCTACAAAAAGTTTTCCTGAAATTTTCCACATTTTTCTACATATTTGAGGACTCCTAGAAGATTTTCACATTTTTTTCATGAACTTTCAACTATTTCTACATAAATTCACGATTATTCGTTTGGAAAATCGAAATTATCCAATAAAATCGTAAATTTGTCATCAACAGCCAATCAAATGCTAGAAATAACAATACTACATTCATTTAGCTATAATACCACTAGAGGGCGTAATTATATCCCGATTGAATTCAAATTGAGTTTTTCTTCTAGATCACATTGAAGTTCAAGTCGCGTTCAACTAATTCAAACGATAAAATTGTACTGAAAGCTTTTATAGAACGAAAACCTCTATATTCTATCCGGCACCAAACTCTAAATTGCTATTATATAAAATCAAGTCGTTGTGGTTGTTTCAAACATCCTTTTAAAGACATTAGATTATTATTGTTTTGTTTTTTTTTATTTTGAGGCTTTGATCTAGAAAATATTATTTAAGGAAGATGAAACAAAAGACAATTTTTGTCTATTTTTTTGTTTTTATTCTAAGACTTAAGTGCTAAACAGTAATACAGGCAATTATCAAGCTCATTGTATTCGGAACGTTGTTGTTATTAAAGTGATTAATAACAGTGTTGTATAATGTAGCCGGACGACAACTCTTTGTCTTCCCGTTGATATCGTTCCTAAAAAGGGGGTGTCTGCAAGAGGGGGTTGTTATAATGGTGACACTATATATATAGTGTAGACTAGATGTAGGGGATAACAACAACTCTTACCCCCATTGACAATATTAACTATATATATATATACTATTATATTCCACTTTAAAGCTATCCTCATAAACTCCAACATCATCCCTCATCATCAATTTCTCTATATATACGCTTAACAAACTCCTCTACTACCATCCTATATTCAACCCATTCTTTGACCTTTTACTAAACATTAAATACTTGACAATATATGTAGTTTGAGTAAATTAAGCGAAATTAATCAAAAACCCAAAGTTGGAACAACAACAACAATGAGGAGGAGGCTAATAGTTAGTTGGTAAGAATGTTGTTTGACAAATTTATTGGAAACGCAAAATAACATAATCATCATCAATATAAGTCTAATAATAATAATAATAATAATAATAGAATTGTATTGATCGAATATAAGATCTTAACTCTACTATAGAACCTTAATAATGGAAAAAATATAATAAAATGCAAACTACAATTAATCATGGTATAGAATACTAAAGCTATATTCACATTGAACGTTTCTTGAATCGTCTGGCAAGTAGGGCTTGATCTCTCTCTGCCCATAAACTCTCAGAGTCAGTCACTTTCTGTGAACTCCGGCTTTTGCTCTTATCAAGTTGACCGTGCAACGTACAAGCAAAGCATCAATGGTCTTACAACTCAAATTGTCCCACAAGTAGGTACTCCTCCATCGGCCGGATGATGGCTCAGTTTTCGTTGGATTCCATTATTTGCTCAATGCTCCTATCTATACCAACTATCTGATGCAACACGACACTGTATCTTGGACTGATAGACGAAGTCTCAATAGTTAGTATCAGTCGATCGTTGCCATTCGCGCTTCTTTCAGACTACAATAGTTGTTCCAGACTATTTGGCTTTCTTTGATTCTAAGGTCCAAGCAAATCACCCTTACAGAAGCTTGTGCAGCATCCAAAGATACGGTCCGGTCGCTGAGCAAATCCTTAAGGTTGCTTTATTTTTTGAGCTTCATTGCTGTTGAGCCTCAGTTCGTTACTTCATCGACCACTCTCTCTCACAGTGGATCATTTTTTACTCTAAGGTAGTATTATCGACCGTTTCCATCTCCACCTTCTTATGTAGGTTGTACCATGGAGTACTAATAATACACTTTTCTCTACATTAACTGAAGTTCTTTCAATCTTTCTTGGTTCAGGAATCATTACTACCTCAACAACTTGCTACAGTTCGTGTACAGATTGTGGTCTAAATGAGGCATTGATTAGGTTGGTAATTTTGATGAATGCTTCTTTCGGATTGATATTAGTATCTGGCCCAACTCTCTTTTTTCTAAATTTCAAAAAAATAGTGCAAATCAATCCTTCCTCTGTTCTACTTCCAACTTAATGTTCCATGTAAACGGCAGGTGTGCTCAACGTTGAAATTAAAGGGGGTAACGTTTGAAGTTGATGTGATTAAGTAGTTTGATGTTATCGATTGTTCCAGGAAAGGGTTGGCAGAGGAAGGGGGTGAGAAATAATGTGTGTATAGGTATTAGACAGATCTATATATCTATATAGATGTATAACGAAATTATTTTGAAAGGGTGAAGTTAATTATATCAATATCGCTTTGTCTTTGCTAAATTGACGATGATAATGATGAATATTAGCCATTAAATCGATAAGAGGGTTGCTCATTGAATTGTTGATTGTGTAGTTTGCTCGACATATATTTTTTGTTGTAGAGGGGAGCCCCTTTGAGCCGGCTCTGATTTATAAATTACCAAAAAGTGCCAATAAGTCAAGTCAATTCAAATCAAGTCAACTGTGCAGATTGATGTGTATAATTTTTTGTCCGAATAGCATATTCGTCGTTCGACAAATTTTTTCTTCTTTTATTCCATATCTAAAAATGTTCGCCAACATAATGACGTATATATGTACGAATTGGTGATTTGGGGATCTAAAAATATTGTTACAGTCCTGTCCTGTTTGTATAGTAATTGAAAATAAGAAAACAAATCCCAATAAGTCAAGTCAAGTCAAATCAAGTCAACTGTGAAATTGCTGTATTTTATTGTTTGTTCTTGCTTGTTTTTTTTTTTTTAATATATATATATATATATATAGAATGTTGCGAATAGAAGATAAAACGCACGTGCTCGTTTTCGAATGAGAAAATATAGTCGATTTTTATTAACAAGAACGTGTTCGAGTTCCGTTAAAGCAAAACTATATCGAACTAATTGAGTTCTTTATTCGGACAAGACTTTGTTCGGAAATTGATTGCGAGAAGAGACGAACATTCGAATTTAATCGAAATATATGTTCGAATTATCGATTATTCGTTGCTCGAACGAACAATCAAATTTCAATAAAAAAACAATACAATCTGTTGTTCGAAAAAAATTGATAATTCGTTCGAATAGTACTCGTTTTACTAGAAATCATGTTCTTTTTGCTCTAAAATTGTTTTTTTTTTATCTAGACCTGACTGTTTAACAATGAAACCGGTCAGGTCAGGTTAACTACGATGACTAAAGGTAGCTGCACACTTGGTGAAATTTTTAGGACAAATAATAATGGAAAATTCACTGACAATAGATATATACAATACAATAATATATACAGGCTGAGTTGTAAGTCATGATGTTGATTTGAAAGGTAGATAGAGGATGAAATTTTGTGATCAAAAGTCTTCAGACATTTTTGCACCTGACTCACCGTTAATTAGTTATTAATTAAGTAAAGTAACCAATGGGGACGTTTCTCTTATTGGTCACTTCATTTAATTGATAACTAATTAACGGTGAGTCGGAAGCGAAAATTTCTAAAGACTTTTCTTCTCAAAATTTCATTCTCTATATATTCTCTTATCTAACACCATGACCTACAACTCATCCTGTATATATAAATATATAGCTTTATTTGAAAATCGCGTTACTATTTATTATTATCGAAATTTTGTTCTAAAACCCATATTATTGTATAAAAATATACAGTGTGTTTCACAAATGACTTAACTAATCTATAACTATCTGGGTCTATAGTGGAGAAAATTGAAAGTCAACTTAAGGAATCAAAGTATGATATATAGACAACATTTTGGCATTAAAATGGTTTCTTTAACGTTTCGGGAAATGCGGAAAATCTTATTAAGTAATTATGGAAAATTGAATTGATATCTTATAAATAATATTAATTTTCTACATTTCCCGGAAAGCTAGAGAAACGGTTTTAACGCCAAAAAGGTTGTCTATAGATACCACACTTTGAATCTTCTAGAAATATTTTTCATTTCCTCTACTAGGGCCAGGAAACTCATTTGTGAGTCATGCTGTATAGATATAAAAGGAATACAATAATGGGGAATTTTTACAAATAAACTGTTTTTTTGTTACAAACGCGGTATTATTATTATTATTATTATTATCATTATTATTATTATAACCGCGACATACTTTCTCTCTTTATATAAATTTTATTTTTGTTTTGTTGAAATAATTACTTTCATTTGTTTTGTGTTTTATTTGTTTTGAGTACAGCTTGTACTGCAAGAATTGCAAAATTTCAATAAATTATATTATATAAAAATAAATTTCAATATTTTATGACCATAAAATCAAGCTTAATTTATAACTATATATATATACATATATACAGGATGGTCCACTAGAGGCTTTCCTGGTCTTGTAAATTTGGCTCTAGTGGGAGGCAAAAAAAAAACAAAAACGGAATTGATGATCTAAAGTGTGATATTTGGACGTTAAAACGATTTCCCAAACTTTATTTATCCCCCTCCACTAGTACTAGCTAGTTTCTACAAGACCAGGAACGTTTCTGGCGGACCAGCCTGTATATATATATAGATATCTAAAATGACAGAATTATACGATAATAAATTGCGTTATCGGAAATCTTTATGACACAAAAATATATATCTGGATTGAATATAAACGGTAATTGTAGCAATTACATACTGTATAATATAGTAAAATTGTTTCTATAAAAAAAAACACACGACTTAATTGTTGGTTACACTCTGTATATAACAAGAAAAATTAGGATAGATAGAGTTATCGCCGGTCAAATTCAAAATGGTTCTGAATTATTTCTATTCGTTTCGATATTAAAACTATTGGCGATTCATATTTGGGAGAGTTGTTTGGAACCTCCACACAGCGTTAGCTTCTTATATCAACTCGCCCTATCTCTCTCACACACACTCTCCCTAATTACCTCTGTTTTTCTCTCGCACACACGATTGCCTTCTCTCTTCTATATACCCCCACTCTCCATTTCTCCCACTTTTTCTTTCATCCTTTCCTCCTACTTTCTATTTTCCTCTATCATCTCCTACTTAACACCTCTTTCGAGTCAAACAATAACCATAATTATATCAATCACAGTCTGTATAATATAGTTCGATAAAATTAAGAAACGTTGTCTAATATATGGATTACACTCTGTATATTTCAAAATTGTTTATAATCAAGATTGCTTTTGAATATTTGCATTTGTTTGGGATTTTTTTTCCGATTTTTTCTACGAGAATCTTCACAAAGCTTTCCCCTATAGGATGTTGCATTATATAAACTTAACATGAAACTACGCCATCTATCTGCATAATAAAATAACGATAATTGCAACAACACAGATTATTCCTTATTATTATTATTATTATTATTATTAACAATCAACTACAAACAGGCAAAAACAAAAACTGATTGTTTCCAAATCCTTGTGTTCCATTTATTTACGAGGATTTTCACAAAGTTTTTCTTTTGTACAAAAAGAAAATGAAAACAAAACAACAACAACAACAACAACAATATGATGAAAGTTTTCGAGGAAATTGAAATGTCTAATTTGTGAAAACAATTGAATTAATTAAAAACTAAATAGAAGATAATAGAGATATACATATAGGACGGGACAGATGGTATGAGAGAGATGAAGTATCTGAGAGAAAGAGATGGAGAGGGAGTGAACCTTAGACATAGAGAGACAGATTGGGCGAGGTAGAGAGAGATATGCTGAGGAGGCGATATAGAGGGACAGAGAGAGAGAGAGAGAGAGAGATTTTGAGAGTGGGAAGGATGAGAGAACTCGAGAGTATGGTAGTGGGAAAAAGAGGGCGAGAAATAGAGGAATAGGAAAACTGAGAGAAGGAGGCAGATATAGAAGAAGATGGGCCTGTTAGAAGATTGGAGTGAGACAAAGGAAAATAGTGAGTGAGAACAAGGGCGATAGAGAGAGAGAGAGAGGAATAGATAGTGGGAAGGAGTGAGAAAGAGAGAGGGAAACATTTAGTGTGTGAGATAGATGGCATCAAGGAAAATTGCTTCAATTTAATCACTTAATATGTGCTTGGAAATTAAACGATTTATCTTACTACCTATACAGTATCATGATGGTTGTGGCTATTATTATCTCACAACTGCTCGCAACAACAAAATGGCAGCCAATTCAAATTATGACATTACATTTACGCCATCTTGTATATCATATATGTATAGACAGTAAAACTTTCTATGGACGGACGAGAAACGAAAAGTCAACGACCAATGGGAATTTTGCTTTATAGAATTAACGTATTTAAAGGTTATGTCCGTTAAAGGAGGTTTTACTGTATATACATAGCTATGATTTTATTATTATAAGGATATAAATTTTGATATAATAGTAGCTGTTTAAGGTGAAATATCCATTTGTAGGATCAAATTTTATAATAAACATGATCTAGTATTTATCTCGTTCTAACGGTTGCTTGATAATGTATAGGTACTTAATAAAAGGGGTATTAATGAATAGGGATACTTACCATAAACAATAATACCTCTACATAAAGATATAGAGGGGCGAATGGAAGATAGAACACGTATTACCATCATTATTGCAAAGTATTGAAAGTAATTTCAATGACTTTTCCAAATAACCAACAAAAATTGAGGTTAGAATAAAACATATTGCAAATGGCTGACTTGTCATTAAACTATACATAACCTAATTGTTTTGTTTTATAAAGTAACAATAATAGAGGGCGTGTTTGTTGTTACAACTGACCTAGACTTAGTATTAGCAATAATTACGAATTTCGATAAATAATAATAATGATTATTATTATCAATACTTGTTTCCGAATGATTGAAAAACAAGGACATACAACAATAAAATTTTGTTTTACAAATAATGATTAATAAATTAGGTTATATGTCAAACATAACCTATAATAATTTTTTTTTATTTGCAAAATGGTGGACAATGGTTGCTTTTTTTCTTAAGGATTTTATATTCATAGGGGAAACACAAAAACTGAACTGAATTGAAATTGAAATTCTGAACGTTTTCCTTATACCGATAACCACTAGACTGGAAAAGAGTTGAATTTGTAATTAAAAAAAAAAAAGAAAGAAAAAACAAAAGGGAATCGTTCAAAATTACGTATTCCGTATACGTAT
>JAZBGX010002530.1:0-12552 GCA_037414775.1 Zonitis immaculata | reverse complement strand
TGGTAGAATTTGTAAGGCACATTCTAAACATCTGGTCGTTGCAATTACTATAAATGAAACAATAAATCTTGCTTATCACCATGTGTTTACAAAACAAATAAGCCTGTTAAGATCGAGTTAACCACTTATATCCAGTTCAACTGTACTCTCTTCCACAGAAAAAAAGTTCTCAAGTGTCTTTTGTTTAATTTAGTTTGTGACCATTTCTGTAGTTATATAAGTGATAGTAGGCTTGACTTACCGAGCAATAGCTACCTTAGCCTTTGATGACAAGGTACAAAGGTCATACAATTAATTTATCGACCATTTTCCTAATAATTACTTATTTCTTGCAATTTTGTGGTGATCGAATGATTTTGAAAAACAGGCCGATATAAGCAACCGTGTGCAATTCAGTTCAAATTCATTTTAATTCTATATTTGGAAGTTTGTCCGGTTTAATTGCAAATCAAATAATGAGGACTCGACTGAATCTCCCTTATAATTCGCATAAAATGTGGTAGACGCTTTAGAAAAACAAAACAAATATTGCTTTTTATTGAGCATCTTCTCAGAATCTGTGCTGGAGACGATAAGAGTTGTAGTAGAACTTGAATTCTGAATGTTGTCATTTCCAAAACTGAAATAGACGAGAGTAGAGGAATTTTTCAACATTCTATCGATTATGTGTAATAGTTCGGTTTGTTTCCTGTTACAAAATCCGATCATCTGATCATATTTCAACTGGCATGAAAATAATGCCATCGATATGGTTGTTGTTATTATTATTATTGTCGTAGTCGGGAATCGTTTATTGTACAAAATTCAACTATATAAAATATATGCATTTGTATAGATATATGTGCTGATATTATCCCTTATATATACACACACACACACCATACCTCCACCAAACACCACCCTATTACAGCCCTCTAGCATCCTGTTTACAATTTATATGTAAATGAGTGCGGTCCAATTACATAGAGCCGCGAGCGGTTAAACTCACCGAAATACCACCACCACTACTACCAGTACTACCAACGTCACCGTCATTTCCACTATAAAGCCCTGATATTACCAACACCACCACCACCACCACCATCATCATCATTTTTTTTTTTTGACTCGAATATGTTCAGAATATCCAAATTTAATTCCACTTTAATTATGATGAGCCTCAATCAAAGTTGTTATTATTATTATTATTATTTTTCGATTGAGAGTGAAGCAAAAATTTTAATAAAATCCTTTTATTTCAAATAAATTAAACTAAATTTACAATTCTAAACAATGTTGTGTTTTTCAAGACGAATAAGACGAGACGGCGGTTGTGAATTGAAATATTTATATAGATAGAGTAGAAATGGAGAGCAGATCGGTGAATGTTTGAAACTTGACGCCAAGATTGTCGATAATTCCATTTGAAATTGCTTCCTATTCAAGATTCCAATGATGATTGAATCGGTCTGTTGATAAGAAGACAAAATCTCATTTAATTACTAGATTTCATCGTTCCAAAACATAATTTGAACTTTCTCAATTCGATTTCGTTGAATCTATTTATTACTTTTTACAATTGTTTTCCAAATTTATCTACATTATCATCAATAGTATATTGTGTGACTGTGGATGCAGCTATTCTACCTGAGCGTAACGGTTCCATCCTAGTCACACAATATACTATTTTATAGGTGGTATAGTGGTATTATTGAACGACAATTCACATGTCAAGGCTGATTTTAACTGATATTTGAAAATATCCTATCATAAATTAGAAAATATATACAGGATGAGTTGAAAGTCGTGGACTTAAATGAAAGTATAAGTAGGGGATCAAATTCTGGGACGGAAAGTTCTAAGACATTATCGCATGAGACCCACCATGAATTAGTTATTAATTAAATGAATTAGCCAATAAAGAAAAAGTGCGTAGGCGACAGACGAAGTAAAAATCAGTCGGGATGAGCTAGGCGGAGGCAGAGACTATGAGATATGAGATAGGCCAGCGGTGTGAGCTGTCCCTACTACCGTAGAACGAGTACATCTGGTAGTAGGGAGAGCTCACACCGCTGGCATCTTATAGTCTCTGCCTCCGCCTAGCTAATCTCGATTGATTCTTGCTTCGCCTACGCTTTTTTTTCATTGGTTGCTTTATAAAATTAATAACTAATTAACGGTAGGTCACATGCAATAATATCTCAGGACTTTTTGTCTCAGAATTTTGTCCCCTACCCGCCATTTCATTTAAGTCCACGACTTTCAACTCACCCTGTATACAGGATGATCCGCTAGAGACTTTCTTAGTCTTGTAGACACTCTGGTTCTAGTCGAGGGAAAAAAATGCACTCGAAGATCTAAAATTTGGCAAATCGTCGTTTTCTGCACCCTCTAGAACCAGAGTTACAAGACCAGGAAACGTTTCTTGATGGACCAACCGGTATAAACAAATTTTATGTTTATGGAATTAGTTTTGTAACAACTATTTTCTTATGGTAATTATAATTCTCGTTTATTCGGAATTAAATTTTTTTTTAATGTAGAGAATGGGTAATAACTTTGAAATTACAGTTCTTTACCCCCAAAGCGATATAAAGCTCGAATGAAAAGTTATTCGATCAAATTGTGAAACTCTGTTGTTAATTACTTTATGATATTCTATGTAGAATAGATCGACAAACTAATTATCGTTAACTATTAAGTTTTGAGTTGATGGAATAATGTAAAATCATTGCTAAGACAATGTTTAAGAAGTCTTCCATCAAAAGCAATGTTCACAAGAAATGGGTATTTTTGAGATATTATACAGAGAGTGTGCGGGAATTTGTAAGACTGCGGATTGAGCAGTCAACATAGTCAACAGAAGAAAAAAACAAAAATTCTAACAATATCTATGGAAAAAATACGAAGCAAACTAGAAATACATAACAGAATAATAAAAATGTTTGATTACTAAGGCCGTGATTCTTATCCCAAAGCAAGTGATTACATTTTGAAGGCTACGGTAGTTTCGAAGTGCTACAGGACATTACATGGCAACATAGATAGTTGCGAGTCGAAACCAAGCCAAGTATATGCATATATAAGGCATAAGTGTACCTTTGGCAATTAATCAGAATTGTTGAGATAAAGAAACTCAGAAGGCTAAATATGGTAGAATAAGAAATTTTCTGAGGAAGAATTGGAATCAGTATATCTCTAAAATAGACAACAACAGGTCGGTTAAAGAAGATGACTGAGAGTCTAGATCGAGTGAATTATTATTTAACTTGTATTTGTCTGAGGTACAAGACAAGTGGAAGACAATGTTTCACTCTATCCAGTGAATTGAATACTGACGAAGAGTGGAACTTAAAGTGTGAGGACCATAACTCCCGGTAACGTTGTAGAGAGCATGCTGAATATCAGCTGATACGATTAGACCAAGACACTCTGAGAAGGAAAGCAAAAATAAGACAACTGATGAATCTATTCTGTTGTACTTTGGCGTTGTTTCAAAAAGTGTCGAGCAAGGGCGCAGGAGATTCCCAGGTATCAGGTAGTGACTTCAATCGAAAATCTCCAAGTACCAGTAGTGTGCTCAGAGCTAAAAGATCAGTCCTTGTCCAAATATGATACAGCAAGGTCATTCCTGGGGAATAGTAAATGGAAGCAAAGGAACAATTGCTACAAAGTCGTTCATCGAGTCCACAGACAGGGAGTCTTATGGTTTGCGAAGACATTGGTATGGGATGATGAATTGTAATTTTTAATCTCAAGTTAGAAGAAGGGGAAAAGCAGTTTAAGGAACGTATCTGTATTGAAATTTTGTGCAGATGTTTGAGGGGCGATATAGGAGATACACCAACACAACTTTGAGGACAAAAAAGGATGAGGCATACAACCGCTCCAGATCGTGGGATTCCGCTAATAATTGATCGAAATCAAAACGGATGTGATGAAATCCACATTTATTCCATGTTCGTTATTCAACTAGCAATAAAAAAATTTCGAAATGCTGTCAAAATTAACAGAGACACTAAATACAGATGATAATCAATTAGGGGTCAAGCTAGGTATGCTTTATTGTGGTTGTATATAGTCACTATCCAATAAAGCACACAGAAGCGTGAAAAGTTGGTAATGAATGTCGTTGTTAAATGACAATTTTCCAATTAATCTCGATTATAACTAATATAATTTTGGGCAATTTTAATTGGACAACAATTCACATTAATTTTACTGATTTATTATTTTTATGCCGACTATCAACCAACAAACCAGTTGTAGGTATTATCAGAAATTATTCATTCACTTCTATTTTTCTGTAAGGAAAGAGGGAGAAGAGCCCAAATATAGGCCAATTTGTCTCTTGAATGGAATGGGAAAGTTTAATCACTGTATGAAGAGATTGACAAAGTAGAGGGTCTATCTGAACGTCAGTATGACTTCAGAAGAGGATGTTCAACGAAGGACGCAATGATGCGGGTGATAGGAAGAGCGATAGTACTCAACTCGGGTACCTAGAGAAATCGAAACTACTGTATGAAAAATGCTTTCAATTCGACCAGATGGGGTGGAATAATGGAAGCTTTGGAACTAACAGTGGTAGCTGTCTACTTGCGCAAACTGGTGGGGAGCTATTTGAGTGAGAGAAAGATAGTGACTGTGGAAGGAGAGAGTGCGGGTGTTCCTCAGGGCTCGGTTCTGTGGCCGATCCTGTGAAACATTTACTATGATGCGATGTTGAGACTGAAGCAGCCCGACGGGGTAATACTAGTCGGGTATGTGGATGATCTAACGGTCGTAGCCACAGCTACAACAGAAGAAAGTCTGAAATACAGAGTAGGCGGCGGATGACGAAGAAAGGACTTGCGTTGGCTGTACGCAAGACAGCAGTCGTCCTGCTGATAGGCCGAAGTAAGTTGCGTGAACTGACTGTGCAAGTGGGTACGATCAACGTATCGACTCGGGAGTCTGTGAGGTACCTTGGTGTTGAGTTCCAACGAAATCTCAAGGTTGCCGAGCAGGTGTGCGTGTGGGCCCTTGGGTGGCTGATGCCTAACATTGATGGGTCGTTGGCTTCCAGAAGGCGTGTTATATGTGCACTCGTGCACTCTGTAATTCTGTATGGACGGCCGGCATAGATGGATGCTTTTTGTATGGAAGTCTGATGTAGGTGCAAAGGTGTATGCTACTGCGTGTGTGTAGTGCATAAAGAAGTGTTTCTGATGATGCAATAGCGGTGGTCGGCGGGGTCGTCCCGCTAGACCTAGGGGGGTCACCCAATAAAAGAAAGGACCAGTACTTTGTGTATTTGGCAGGATATGTGGCAGAGTTCGGATAAGTTTGCCTGGATCAGACGTCTTGTAATTTTTGGCTTGATTGCGGGGGCTACTCGGTGGGTCGCAAGAGGATTACTTTGGTGTGTGTTAGTTGTATGTATGAAAGAGGGAGGAGTGTGATGAAGTAATGCAAACTTTTGGATCCCGTCACACTTCTCTAGTATAAGGAGGGGTTTTTAGTCCGACACTATCACTCCACACGGGTTGGGTGGTGTCTATGGAGATTTTTCCCTCCTATACTCGTAAAAAATGAGTTGTCCATTAGAGATATACCCTGTTTGTCCATTCTACAGATAATGTTCAACATTTTTGGGCTAAATTCTAATCCCTACTAGATTTTTGCTTGATTGTCATTATACTGCTGAGGTGGACAGCTGTGGAAGATACTTCTCAAAGTACTAAATTTTCAGGTACCACAATTGCTATTTGTTTTTTTTTTAGGTCTTATTAGCTACCTTCTCAATCTAAGAACATACTGGTATATTAAAAAAAAAAGATTTCGACCTCATTCACATGGAGGCACATATGAAAGAAATTGAACTTGACATTACTCATCTATTAGATGATTTCCTGTATAATATTACATGAACTTTTGAGATGCATACGTCGCTGAAGGAGTTTCACTTCAAACAAATTACAAAAGCTCAGTCTTTAAGATTTTTGGAAAAACTGCCGTATTACTGTAACTGATAACTTAGAAGACTCTTCTTCGAACTTTGTTTTCTCAAAATATGCTCAGCTTGAGCTTCACTTATTCTGAACCGTACTTTAGGCTAGGCGCTCGTAGAATATTTTTCTCAACCCGATAATTATTGGTAAACTTCCAAAAAATTGTCCGACTAAGAGTGGTGAATTAATTATTGTCCGCGCCTCGCTGTCCAGTAGAGATTTTGCTTCATCGAATTTACTCATCTAAGAGTTTCGGGGAATCAGAAAGTATGCGGTCATGAGGGGTTTTACTGTGATCAACTAACAAGAAAAATTATACCGAATTTAATAATAAAAAATTGAAAAAAATATAAAGATTCATTATTAAGATGAGCTGTCATTGTTGGATTATCATCATCATCATCATCATTATTACTTTAATATGAAAATGCTAATTCCACCACATTAAAATCCAATTTAGTCGGTTAGATTGACGCAAACGAGAAGCAAGGAAAAGTAACGGGGAAATGTTTTGAATCATTCAAAAAAATCAATAAAAGATTTATTTCAATTGAGCGGAAATAATTGCTGGAAATTTTGACAAGTAGATGTATCGGTCGTCGGCATTTATGTCTCACATTGTATGTTCTCGGCTGTATAATTTGCTATAGACAGAACAACAGAATATTATCAATGTCCCTATCATAATTCTCAATATAATATTATTAAATCCAAAATAAAAGAGTTCCAGCGCTCTTATCTTATTGAACACATAAAAATTACTGCATAAAGATTGCTGATTGAGCAATTTAGGTTCCACAATAATTCGGCGAACACATTTATTTCTTCACAGTTGGTACCCTGTTTGTAATAAGTTTGAGGTTATGTTCCTGTTATGTAGTGTTAACGTTTACGTTTCAAAAAATATACGTAATTTGCTTTCGCGCGTCGTTTTAACTATGGAGTGTAGAAGGAAGGAGTAACATCTCTTATGAGACTAAATTCAGAAAATGATTTCCAAAAAGGGGTGTTTAGAGGTCGCTAGTGTAGATTTCTGGGTGACTTGTAGATGCACATGAAGCTAGCACTTTATGGAACTTGTAAACAAAGTGAAGTTAGCACACGTGGGCGAACGTATTGAATAGATTTTTTTGTTTAAGTCTGTCTCATTCTAATGACGGTCATCCCATTCTTTCAAACTCTCCCAGGAATCTATTGTGGCGCCCCCTAAACACTCCATTTTGGGCCAAACTTTTTAACATAAAGAAGTTCCTTCTTCCCTTTACACTCCATAGTTTCAACAATAGAGAGAATTCAAAAAGTCTGTCAATATACAAGAAAAATGTTCATTTCTGGAAATTTGTACTCTGCTGTATTACAATAATCAGTTTGACTCCTGCACAAAGCAGTAAGTAAGACGCGCTTAAGAAAAGTACACTGATGAATTGGATAAAATACTGGACATTCATTGAAGTCGAGTCGACCAAGAACGCCATCCAAATAAAAAAGGAAAGGAGTAATCCAGGAATTGTTGCAGTGCTCTGATAGAGTGAGCATTAATGACATTTCTGGACAACTAAACATACGTTTAGCGGCAGTAAAGAGAATATTGAGTGACGATTTATGTCTAGTGTTAGAGTTTGGCAAAAACTTTTCACAGTCGTTGTCACCTTTCCAGAAGGTGAAGCAAGTTGATGTTGTACGTATGAACTTGTCATGGCTCAATCATCGCAAAAGGTTAATTTTTCTGGACGAAATTTTCACTCTCGAGTAAAGCCATCGAGCACGTTTCTGGGCGAGACCAGTCACATCAGCCAAGCGGAGTTGCACGAGAGTGAAGCCTTGTTGAAAGTTGACATGGATATTTATGGCGGAACGTTTTGATAGAGAATATTACGTAGTTCAAGTGTTGATCGAAGACAGGAGTTGAATTCAGTTGGCTTATCCACCATGTTCACCTGATATGAACCTACGCGATTTCAACTGCTTTGGCCGTCAGTAATACTGCAATTACTAGCGTCAATGGAACATTTTCTGTAGTTATGGTCTTTTAATGATACATTGTTCCTCTAGGAATTAGCATGGATCAATCTAGTCAGTGTTTTTGTTCTATACCAGCTGTTTATTATCGCATGCGACAGGCTGAGACAATTTTTTTCTATCCAGAGAGGAATCTTTTTTGAAAATTGAAAACTGCAATTACATTTTCAATGTAAATTAATTAATAGGAATACGTTTTTTTTTTTTGATAGACATTGATACACACTGTTTATTTTATTTGGCATTTATAAATTCTAGCTGTGCGCTCTATATAAATGAAAATATTAGTTTTGCATGTTTTTATTTGGATTATTTCTATAGTTTTCTAAAATGCGAAACGTTATGAATTGCTAGCGGCTGTATAGAAATCAAATTCGTTATATGTCCATTCTACTGTGAAAAAAAAAGTGGAAAATCAAATATCACCAACACATACTTGTATATTAGTTTTCTATATATGTAAAGATTAATATTGATCTATCTAACTGAAAGTAGAATATACAGTTAAATCTCTCTAGAAGGTATTGACAGCCTCAGTTCCACTCATTCTAAATCGCACGTCAAAACTACGTACTCACTCAATGGTAAACTCTTGAAAGGATTTTGTTTTAGGGAATATAATCGGTGGTGATTGTATATTGTGTGATTTCTGTCCAAGAGTAAGTGTTGACTGTCGGAGTCTAATGCAGAGGCGGGCATTACCCGAGCAATGAAGTCTTGTTTCATCTTATGTCTCTACCTGCTACTATGAGCAACACTTTATAATGTGGAATTGTTTTGCTTCAAGTGGCACAGCAGGTATAGGAAATTCATTCTTTTGATTTGACATTTATAATTGTTAGAAACTAATTATGTACCAACAATTTCGAAGTAGGTTCAAAGAGAAACATGCGAGCGACATTAAGTGCCAAAAAAGAAGAAATTCAAAGAGTAGGGACTGCAGTCTGGTTGACCGAAAAGAACTGCTTGGAGACTCCACGCACCGCATCTCTTTGCGATAGCCTTTCGAGATAGCTATCGTGTTAGACACTTTCTCGTGTCTTGAACATCTTGTATATAAATTCCATGATGAGCGGACGCTCTATTTACTCTCAAAAAATTTACCTTCTTCAACTGGACAGTACTTTTTATTTTCCTGAAACTCTTATAAGTGCAACGTCTATTGGCTGACTCTCTTTTGCAAGGAAGTCGACACAATTTTTCTTTACTCTCATAGAGGCATTGCTTTGTTATCAATGATAACGCACTGGAGTTTGCTGGAAATTTTCAAGAAATCATTTATTTTAAACGAAAACCTCTTTTTGGCGAATAACTCCCTTGAGTCGAGATATCTCGTTTACTGTAGGTGTCCACTCAAAAGAGGTTGCAATATAATAAAGTCCATACAATTTTGTGAGGGACTTGTAACAAATAAACAAAAACAGGTTTTTGCACAATCCTTATTATAAATTTTGATATTAAAATATATGATTCGAGACAATATTTTATTATACTTTCAACACTCAAAATACTAATATAAGCAGAGGATCGTAATAAATATATAGGTAAATTTTACAGTCGGGTTTAATTGAGAGAGAAAGATAAACTCAAATATGAACAATTTGAAATAAATACAGGGTGAGTTGAAAGTTGTGGACTTGAATGAAAGTGTAGGTAGGGGATGAAATTCTAAGACGAAAAGTCCTAAGACATTATCGCATGAGACCCACCGTTAATTAGTTATTCAATCAAATGAATTAGCCAATAAAGAAAAAGTGCGTAGGCGATGTAAAAATCAGTCGGGATGAGCTACGCAGAGGCAGAGAGATATGCCAGCGGTGTGAGCTCTCCCTACTACCGTAGAACGACTTGATCAGGTAGTAGGGGGAACTCACACCGCTGGTGTGTCTCTAGTCTCTGCCTCCGCCTAGCTAATCTCGATCGATTCTTGCTTCGCCTATGCATTATTTTTATTGGCTGCTTTATAAAATTAATAACTTATTAACGGTGGGTGTTTTTATCTCAAAATTTTGTCTCCTACCCACCATTTTATTCGAGTCTACGACTTTCCACTCACCCTGTATATACGTTCCCGATACATATTCATTCCGTATTTCGATTCCTATTGTAGATTAATCTTGATACGTATTTTTGCTTACAGGGATATAAGTATAATTCCCATTATAAGTTCAAACCCCTCTCGTATAGCAACGTCGTATCGTATCTATAATAATTTCTTTTATCTATCAATAGGCCAGTAAAACTGCTGCTGCCTTTGGGTCTATAATAGTGCAGAAATAATGCATGAACTTTCTTCATTAGATTTATCTGTTGCAAGATATTTTCTATACTATATAATACATACAGTGTGGATAAAAAGTCTGGAACACCCAAATTATTCCACAAGATACGCTTTTATTAAAAAAAATAAACCCAAAACGGTCGAACGGATGAAAAAGGGTTTCGCAATTTGCAATCTTTTAGTATAAGAGTAGAAAATGGATTTTTTCGACATGAATGTGTCTCTTGTGGTACGAGCGGAGCGATAGTGCTGCAAGACGCACAACGTATCTCAAGATCTGAGTTTTCGGAAAAGATCTACTTTTAGAATATTCTCATGTTATTGTTACTTGTCATATTCCAATTAGGTCTGCAAATATGTCTAGGAGTAGATTGAAAACGAACACTCTGTATATATTTGATTAATATTGGAATTTGAAGATTGCTGATGAGCCGAGCTGTATATTTGATAAATATTGGAATTTGATGCTTGCTGATGAGCCGAACTGCCTCAAATTGATTAATTGATAGTTTGTATTGTTTAGCGAGCTGTAGAAAATTGAAAAGAGAAATTCAAATAAATGGAAATCCCTTAAATTATTCTTATTTTAAATAGTTCGAAAGTCTGCATTAATTCAAGCTATTCGATATTTTTAACGTTTTATAAAATATTAAACTACCCTTTACTTTGACTTTCCATTATTATTATTATTATTATTATGATTTGCATGTAACACGAAACCAATTTTATTCTAAGGAAGATATGGGGCTGATGGTTAATAGCACTATTGTGGTAGTACCAACTGGTACTGAATTATAAAATCAGTAAATATCAAAAATTATTGATATGTATACATATATACAATATCTTGTTTGAACCCTGTTATTTAATCCGTCAGCTGTCTGTCTCTAGGTATAATCAACCCCTCAAAACCCATCACCATATTTATCGTTGTTTGTATATACAGGATCATTCACGCAACTGGTTCGTTAGAAGTTTATAGACTTCCCAGCTATGAAATTTTTTGAAACCTTGCAGTATCCAAAGTAGTTTTGTCTTTCTAACACATCCGGTTGTACCGGAAGTGGTCATCAACTTCTTTATTTCAAATACAATACTCTATATTTTATTTAATTTTTAGATTCTACGTAAAAATTTAGTAATTTTTTGTTTGACATTATTTATGTTTTACACTAACCATTCTTGAGATATTTTAATTTTGTTGAAAAATATTGACATTACCACTAAAGAGGAGTTGTGGTTTTGCATTTTGGCATGTGTAAAGACAAATGATTGGGCTTTCGGAAAAATTATTTGTTTTTACCTGATTATCTACAGGATGTCCAAAAAACGAAGTCAAAGCAGCATAATTTCAAATAGCAAAAACTTCATTTTTTTAAATGGAACACTCTGTATATTTTTTTAGTTTTTGATAGAGCTTTTATACTTCTACAATTTTTATCGATACAATATGGTGTGAAATATGGATAGTTTCTGAGGAATATCAATAATTCTTAAAAATACTCCAATTTTTTGAGGTATTATCCTCATGAACAGAACATAGGCTGCGAAATTTCAGGCACAAGTAAGTTAAGATGAATATCACTGAGTCCTATTGATATTTCCATATTTTCCGTAAATATCAAAAAAATATTCTAAATATCTAGACTTGAGCATTTAATTCCATGTCTCAGTCAATAATGCAACCCTATGAATACGATAAAGCCAATGGCTACTGTCGAAGTTTCAGTCACAGCCTACTCATGTCTGAAATTTCGCAGCTTATTTTCTGTTTATGAGGATAATTCCTCAAAAAATTGGAGTATTTTCCAGAAATATTGATTTTTCTCAGAAACTTCTAATAATTCACAGCATATTGTATCAATAAAAGTTGTAGAGCTATAAAAGTTCTATCAAAAACTAAAAAAATATACAGGGTGTTCCATTTGAAAAAATGAAGTTTTTGCTATTCGAAATTTTGCTGCTTTGATTTCGTTTTTTGGATACCCTGTAGATACTCAGGCAACAATGAATAATTTTTCCGAAAGCCTAATAATTTGTCTTTGCACATGTCAAAATGCAAAACCACAACTCTCCTATAGTGGTAATGACAATGACAAATTTTTCAAAGATCCACTACAATGTCAATATTTTTCAAAAAAATTGAAATATCTCAAGAATGGTTAGTGTAAAACATAAATAATGTCGAACAAAAGAGTACTAAATTTTTACGTAGAATCTAAAAATTAAATAAAATATGGGGTATTGTATTTGAAATAAGGAAGTTGATGACCACTTCCG
>JAZBGX010002529.1:0-12562 GCA_037414775.1 Zonitis immaculata | reverse complement strand
TTTAATAATAAAGTTTCTATAGTACCGCCCTTTAAAAACAAAAACCAAAAAAAATAACTATAAAATTCCAAATAATTTAGCGGCAATAATTGAATATTTATAATGTTGGTATTGTTTTTGTTTTTTTTTTGCAAATTTTGGGGTAGTATAAATAGACCAATAGTGTTCGATTAAATTATTCAAGGTGTCTATTTATCGAGCTGTTGATTGGAGGAGATTGCAATTTTTTTTCAAAATCTTGATTTTTTCTGGTTCTTCCAATTTGAAAAATCAGTCGCGACAACGGCGAGCTTTCTAGTGGGCGAGTACGACAAATGGCGTTATCTAACAAATACTGCCAAAAACAAGGTAGATATAGGTATTTTCGTTATTTGAGGTTATATTTGTCATAATGTCATACGACACTACCAACCTCAATAAATAAAAAAAAAGCGTTATATAATGAAATTCGCGTGCGGTAAAAAAGCTCATTCTGAAACGCGAATGGCGTCTATAATAGAATCATTATAGACTCAAATTAGGAAAAAATAATGATAAAGCATTTGTTTATTTAAAATTTCTTTTAGAATAACTATTAATTATATATATTAGTTGGATGAATGGATTTAATTAAACAAAACAGGAAACAAAAATATCATAAAAATGGACACTGTACCCATTATATATATATATATCTATAAACTTCTAGACTTCTAGACTTGAGAGTATAAGTATGTATAATTTTAAAATAACAAACTTATAAGCCCTTAATGATGACACATTACTTATTTACTTAAGTTGTTTTAACGACAAAATTAATCCGATTTATTGCCTGTTGGTTGTTTACAAATTGTCACAGTTATTATCTATTATGTTACGATTTGGCCCCCTTCAAAGTATATACACCAAAAAAAATATATATATATGCGTCTCAAAATGTTTTGATTTTGTTATATAAATGTCTTCTGTTTTACCAACTGAAAAAAAAAATAAAAATTATCCATTCATCCTTTATTTTTATAAATAATCCAGAACTAAAATATGTCTCTAAAAAAATTCTTTGTATTATAATAGCAATAAAGCACTCCATTCACGATTCGATTTGTTTTTCAGTTTATAATAAATTATATATAGAATTAACAATCCAAATACAAGTTGCATGGTGTGTGGGAGATTTTATAACTCACTCTTGCTGATATAGGAACTGGTTTATTTTTTGTATAATTGCAAATTTTCGTCTACAATAATAAACCAAAATACTCGATTTAACGGACTTTAATAATATAGCCCAAAGACATTAAAAATCCCCGTTGTATATAGTCGGATCAATAAATCTTTGCTTTCACGTCATGTTTACATTAATTTGGGTTATGACAAAAGTTCATCAACTGTAGACGACTGAAAAGCAAAGATTTAACGATCCGACTATATCTACTTATTTATCAAGTATAGATAAGATTTCGCCTATTTCAAATTACACTCTATTCATCTACCTAACAAAGTTTCAATAATTATAATCCAAGAATACTAAAATTCCTAATTTTGAGCCAAGCTATTTAGTAAATTCGTCTATATTGGGTTGGCAATAAATATATGACAAAAAAGTGAGAACAAAAACCAAAGTATTCAGCTGAAGGAGTTCATACACGATTTATTGCCAGGTCAGCGGCGTTGTATTTACACAGGCAATGATTGGGGCAATTTTTCGCTTTATCAAGTACAGGTAACCATTGAAAACAATATTGTCATATCCGGGTAAACACTCAACTTTGCCCATGTCCTCTCAAATAAGAATCTTCTATATCTGGCAGTACTGAACGTTTCAAGAATCTGATGATCTACATAAATGAGTCAGAACAGTGTTTGAGTACCACTGCACTAAAAGCTCAATAAACTTTTGATTATAACCTATAATAGAATCAATTTGCTTTAAACATTTGCACCGTATTTATTAAAGATTCTTATTGAGAAGGGAATGGGCGGAGCTAACCTTTCGCACACACCTTATCTTACTGCGGTAATATTTTAAGTTGATTACCGCTCGGGCGGTTAGCGCCGCCTATGCTCTCTCAAATGTGAATCTTCTATAGTTAATTTTTTATCAAATACATATAGTCGTTGAAACTCTATTAGGTAAGTGAATACAGTTTATCATCGATTTATTGTAAATTTTGACTGTAAAGAGTTTAGTTCGAAATTTATTACTCAATTTTCCGGAAAATTCTGTGTGGAAAATTTATTTTCAATTATTTGATTCTACAATTTAAATAATAAGGTGGAGTTTTGAGATACGGTAGACTATAGGGCGTCACTAAATTTTTGTTTGGTGGGGGAATGACTTAAACTTATTATAAACTTCGAACTTAATGAATTTTTCAGTTTATCGTAAATTAATGAACGGTAACGGTGATTACTTTTGAAATCAAAAAAATATGTATTCAGTTCATCGTTTCAATAATACCTGTTTTTGTTTGAAACAACAACAACAAAATGATAATAGCGACGATTATTGGAATTTACAACATTATCAACATTTATTAACAACACCACCATCAAATGGGGTATTTAGTCCATATTTATGGTTCCCATTACCATTACGTATCCAACAACAATCGCTACTACCACCGACACGTCCAGAAAAACCACCATACTCATATATCGCATTGATTGCAATGGCAATAAGTTCATCACCAAAAGAACGATTAACATTGAATGGTATTTATCGATTCATTATGGATAATTTCCCGTATTATCGTGAAAATAAACAAGGATGGCAAAATTCCATACGACATAATTTAAGTTTAAACGATTGTTTCGTTAAAGTACCCAGAGATAAAGTGGTGAATGATAGTGGTGGTAATGAACAAAATAGTGGTAATAGTGGTGGTGGTGGTAAAGGTAGTTATTGGATGTTGGATCCGAAAGCGGTGAATATGTTCGAAAAAGGTAATTATCGGCGACGGAAAACGCGACGACAACGCACCAATGAGGCGGCAACATCAGCCACAAAATTATACCAGGTATGTCATAATTTTATTATTAAACAATTTTATTATTTGTTTTTTAATCAATTTCAACCAAATATGGTGTTTTATTTATGGTGGATTATAAAAATTAAATAATAAACATCACTATATAGAACTGCCATAAACACGTTTTATTAGAATACAAATTCCAACACATATGGTTTATGTTATAAAACAAAATTTTACCCGAAATCCATATAATCACTTTTTTAATTAGTCACTCCAGAGATATTCTACAACAAAACCCCATCTCTATCTGAATACATTAAGTACAACAGATTCACTTACCTAAGAGAGTTTGACATAACCAAACTTTTATATAGTTTCTCGCCATTTTGATATTTCCGACATCCATATAAACATTTGTTTAATTATATAGTCAGTACAACAGTATTCTCCAACAAAATCTCCATCCTTATCTAGATACATTGAATAAAACACATTTATTTACCCAAGAGAGTTTGACAATAACCTAACTTTTTATCTAGTTTATTGCCAACTTGATATAAACAAACTTACTGGATATACTAAAAATTTTATTATTTTGCTAATTAATAATAATCATTTTCCGTTAATTGTTCATTTTAAATGACTTTTAAAATTCTAATTAGTCGAGCCAGATGTTCAATTTTGTTTTAGGTCAACAAGAAAATTGTTTAAAATAAATATTAGTAACAATAAATATCAACTATCATAAAAATTATAGAAGATTCGCATTTGAGAGAGTATGGGCGGAGCTTATTGTTTTAAATTAGCTCAAACAGTCAGTTGCGTTCCATGTTCTCTAAATTGTGAATCTGTTATAATTCTTATTTATTGTTTATTTTTCAGAAACAAGCGTTATCTTTGGTGATAAAATCGGAACCGATTGAATCGAATAACGATAACGATAGCAAATCTATTGGCAATTTACAATGTAAAACGAAGAATTCCAGTTTATTTACAATTGAAAATTTGATTAAAAACATTTAATGCATATAAGTAATAAAATTGTTTAAATAAATATAACAAAATTTTCATTGCCTAACATCCTTTTGATGTTTGTTGCTGCTTTTGTGTGATTTCATTTTTTTTTTTTTTTAATTATTTATATTAGTTTGCGTACAATGTTTATATGAATTTTTGTAAATTTACATTAAAATTGGAATTGAAAAAAAATTTATTACCGTGTATATTTAATACTTTGTATAAAAATAAAATAAAAACGATTATTTATATAAAAAGATCGTTTTTTATTAGTTTTTCTATCCTCAAATACCACCACAAACTACTCGAAATACAAACCTAACCCAATTTCAACAATAACTCTAACCTAACCTATATTTTACAAAAGAAAACGCAGTCTGCGTTGGCATGAACAACGTCTGGTTCTACCTTAACAATGACTTACAAACATACGATGTAATAAAAATTAATAACAAACGACAATCTTTTTATTTGATCATTAATAGAATATATGACGTTGATATGGGTTATTTTTATAAATTTCAATAATTTTATTTGGATTGTTTTACTGGACTAGTGTTAACATGACTTTAGTTGGTGGTTTGTTTTTGACATTTGACATTTCTGCCATGTCATTGGTTGCTACAGCTGGCGAATTTTCGACAGCACACGTTTCAATCAATCCAAAATGGAGTGTGTTGGTGAGTTTTCTCTTTAATTTTCCACCAAAAAAAACCAATTTAAATAATTTAGATTAATTAAATTATTAATTATAAGCAATTAGAAAATCTAATTAATTGATAATTTTTTAGAAATGTTAATTATTCGAATTTGTTGCAAGTCATTATGTGTCAATGTTAGCTGTTAGCCTTTTAAAAAATTGTTAAAAACAAATAATTTTCCAGGTACTGAAAATGATAGTAAAATCTCAAATACAACAGAAGAAAATAATTGTACCAAAGATGAAAGTGATAAATTAAATGAACCATCCGAATGTAAAATACCTAAAACCGAATTAAACGATAATACAACAACGACAGAAATTGATACAACAAATAGTGAAATTATTGATGTTAAAGTTGTTTATAATAAAAAGAAATATGATGTTAATGTTGAATCCGTTACAACAATAGCTGATTTTAAAAAACAATTACAAGAATTATTGGGTATACCTGATTCAATGCAAAAATTAATGTATAAAGGTTTATTACAAGATACACAAACAATTAGTAGTTCTGGTATAACAAAAGGTTCAAAAATTATGTTAGTCGGTTCAACATTAAATGATGTATTAGCTGTTTCGTCTGTTTCAAAACAAGTAATTTTCTATCATAACAATTATAATAATTGGTAACTTTTTTTTTTTGGGAAATTTTAGGATGTTGCAGACATGGAGAAAGCTACCACAACTAAAGAACCATTATGTAAACAAAAAATCCATAGAAAAGTTCTAGATAAAGGAATACCAGATGATGCAATGCCTGGCATCAAAAATATCAAAGTATAATTTCTATTCAATATCGAACAATTCGACTAAATAGTAAAATATTTTAGGAAGGTCTACCACCATTACCATTATCCGGCATGTTAAATAAACACGGTGGTAAAGTTCGATTAACATTTAAATTAGAAAGTGATCAATTATGGATAAGTACTAAAGAACGTACAGAAAAACTACCAATGGGATCAATTAAAAGTATTGTCTCGGAATCTATAGAAGGCCATGAAGAATACCATATATTGGTTTGTTTGTTCTTTTGTTTAATTGTATTAATAATTAATTGCAAAAAAAACCAATTTAGGGTTTACAATTGGGACCGACTGAAGCTTCAAGATATTGGATTTATTGGGTACCGGCTCAATATGTTGATGCAATCAAAGATGCTGTTTTGGGTAAATGGCAGTATTTTTGATTGAACTCCAATTACTTTAATTACCTGGATAGTTTCGCTGTGACAGTATTTTATTAAAAAAAAAAAAACAGAAAAAACTAGGTTATTGTATGGTTCGAGATTATATTAATCTTCCAACATGCGTCATAACTTGAACGGAAAAAAATTAAAAATTATGGGAATCAAGTAAATTTTAGGTTTTCTTATTTCATTTCGATTATAATTTGTCTTTGTTTTTTTTTTATTAATTAATAACGATATTTGATATTGTTTTAATAATATTGCTTGAATTTATAGACTAAATGGCGAAACTTGTTATTTGTGATCTTGTTGATTTGGTAAAGTTAACAATAATGATTTGTTTGGAATTAATATACAGACATTTTTATTGTGATTTAATGTTGACTGTATCACATCAACTATAAAACCATTATAGTAAATTTTTTATATATAAATATTATATAAAGCGACAAAAAAAAAATTGTCACTCATTATTATTATAAATAATTAATTGTATTTCTTCGAAGTTTCTGTTTTCTGATGTGTGATCATTTATTTAATAATAAAAATAAGTTGTCTTCAATTCGATTTTCAAATTACCCGCTCGATTTGAATAGCGACATCTGTTGTTTTTAGTTTGACTTGAACTTACATAACCTAATTAAACAATTTTAATATTGTCCAGTCATTTTTTTTTTTTTTGAATGATTTAATTCTCAAATTTGCTTTATCATTTTTGTTTATTTATTCGTGGTGGTGATAAAATGGTGTCTGGTCTTTATTATCTTGTACCAGCTGTTTGTGTATTGTATGGTATACGTAAATGGCGTGAACGACAATGGGGCTATTGTACAACAACAACACAATTGCTAAATAAAATTGTTATTGTTACTGGTGCAAATAGTGGAATTGGTTATCAAGTTGTTAAAGAATTAGCATTGCGTAGTGCTACCGTTATATTAGCATGTCGTAATGTTAAATTAGCTCAATTAGCAATTAGTAAAATTCTACAAAAAACCGGACGTAACGATCTAAAATTGGTTAAAACAAAATCTGCCTATACCGAATTTTATAAAGATAATTAAATTTTTAGATACCAATGGAACTGGATTTGGCGTCATTGAAATCAATTGAGAATTTCGCTAATACTATTAAACAACAATATCGAAAAATTGATATTTTAATAAATAATGCCGGTTGTGCATATCCAGATAATCAAAAACAATTAACAAAAGATGGTTTCGAAATACATTTCGGTGTTAATCATTTAGGTCATTTCTATTTAACACAATTATTAGAGGAGAATTTAATTAAATCAACACCATCACGTATAATTATTGTTGCATCACAATTACATGAAAAAGGTACAATACGTGATAATATTGAATCGATTGATTTTAATGATTCAATTGATATGAGAACGCGATTATATAATGATTCGAAATTGGCTAATGTCTATTTTGGTCGGGAATTATCGAAAAAATACTATAATACCAATATTAATGTTTATATTGTTTGTCCTGGATGGGTTTATACAAATTTATTTCGTTATTCGATCAAATGGTATCATTATTTTATTGTAGCACCAATTGCTTTATTTTATATGAGAAATTCAGAACAGGTATTTAACAAAATTCATTATACAGGGTGGTTCATTGACAATATACAATCTCTGAACTGGAAATACTACACACTAAAATCCTGTGTTATACCGATAAGTTTGTACCCCTGGATAGGATTATATCTGCTCCTCATGATTAGATATCAGCTTGTAGTCGACGGGAAAATCATTCAACAAGAGAATAGACGCCATAGCAGAGGTTCGGGAATAAAATAATAGAGCAGATAGGATAGCGGCATTTCTAAATAGCACCATTTGGCAAAATAAACATGTCAGAGTCGAAACGAAGGCTAGAATCTATCAGACAACAATTAGGCCTTACTACAGTAAGATGACCGTACACAACGATAAACTTGACAGATAATGGAAATAACGGAAATTGAGGTTCTGTGGAAAATTGCTGGGACAACGCTAATGAACCGAGAACGTCAGAGAATAAACAACTGGGTGTTTAGAAGAAAGATGGAAAGGAACGATTACATCAATCGTATCCATAACTCGAGCATAGTTGAAGTAGCACGTAATAAATCATTTTTAGGTCGCAGACGTGTAGGACGACCGTGAAAAAGATGGAGCGATAATTTTTGGTTCGAATCGGTAGAGGCGACGAAGTAAAAACAGGCATTTATGGTTGAACTGGAGAGGCTTTATACAAATATTGCGGACTTACGAGATGCAACTGTTGAACGTTGGAATTCTAATTTGAAAATTCTCAATTATTTCGAAATGCTGAACATCAGGAAAATATAATGCCGATCTTTTCTGTCTAATTAACTGTGACTAAAGTGACATGAAATCGTGGATGCTGTTCAATTATACAAAGAAAACGTACTCTTGTTCATCGATTAAGCAACGTTTATGGGATGTACCATGAGACATGTGGCACCTCCACATTTCTCTTTCCCATTGCACCAATACTTGAATGAGCATTTTCATCATCGATGGAGTGATTGTAGAAGTGAATTTCGAACTCTCTTACTTAAAGCTCAAGAATACTTCTAGTGGATGTACTTATTACTAATAGGCATAAGACGAAACAAATACTTGAAGCATGATAGAGGGCACCTCCACATTGTTCTCTTCCCGTGTGTAAATGGATTATGTAGTATTTCCGTTTCAGATCTTATCTATTGTTAATGTATCACCCTGTATCTTTTTATGTAATTGTTTTGTTTTGTTTGTTTGTTAGGGAGCTCAAACGATCATTTATTGTGCTACTGAACCAACATTGGCAAATGAGTCCGGTTTGATTTATCGCGATTGTAAAAAGTATGTATCGAAAATTGAATTTGACGATAAAATATCGGAGAAATTATGGTCGAAATCGGCAAATTTAATCAAAAATAAAATATTAAATTGAACCAAAAATTATAATAATATTGTATATAACAGATTTGTTTTTATTTATTCATTTATTTATTTTATCCTTATTAGATAATATTTAAAATATCATTCACACTTTTTAATTGTTGTTTTGTTTTTCAAAGCCATCATACTTATAACATATATACAAATATTACACTGACCATTTAAAACTATATTTAATCAAGATCTACTCGATTCCAAAACTTGTTTGTTTTTTTCTTTTTTAATTATTAAATAAATATAAAATATTTGAATCGAAAATTGAACAATATCGATTCGAATATTCTACAATTTTATACGAAATAGAAAAACAACAAATCTACAATTGTATTATTATTTTTTATTTTAAAGTAAAAATGATACAACACCTACCCTGAGCCCTTGAGTAAGTGAAGTCAGTTTTACTTTAGAGTTACACAACAACAACAAAAAAAAAAAGAGAATCTATAAATATGTTGTTTTTCTTTTTAATTAAATGCACACAACACAAACTGTCATAAATTTAGTATTTGTACGTTTTGTTTCTTTTTTATTAACAATAAGACAATTTATGATAGTTTGGTTTTTTATTCACAAAATTTTTGGGACCCTGGACACATTCAACGTTAAATATTTATTATACACATTATTTGAAAAGATTTTTTTTTGTTGTCAAGAATCAAAATAGAAGGGTGTTGTTTCAATTTTAATTTAAAACAAGAACAAGCAATTATATAATATAAATTTGTTAGTACATAGTAATTATATATCATCATTAAATATTACAACTTGTTCGAGTTTATGATATAAAATTTCAATATAATGATATTTATATGTATTTTGTTATTTCCATTTTTTTTGTTGATAATAATTGTTTAATTAAACTGTGTATTGTCATATAACTATGATGCCATTATTTACATCTATATAAGTCGCCACAAATTTGGCAGTACGTACCACAATCAGGTATTTTTCAAATTTTTCTTTTGTTTTAAATTTATTTGAAAAAACAAAACAAAACAAAAAATAGAGTCAAATCTTATCTTAGATTTAAATTAACGTTATTAATTAAGTAAATAAAATTACAAAATAATAGAGAAGCTTTTCAATAGAATTGAACGTTAAGCAAAAATATGTGCACAAAAATTAATTTTTTTTTTCGAATAATTTACATACGAACGAAATTAATAATAAACAATTCAAACAGCAATCAATTTTAATATTATATGGATTTCAATTAATTTATATAAATGCTCGTATCGATTACTGTCTGGATTATATGAATTATTCAACAACAAATAATAGGGGAATCCAAAAATTAATGGAAGAAAAAAAAATTGAACAGTCTTATTACAGTACAATAAGTGTAGAACACTTGTTTATTATTTTTATAGTATTTTTTAGTGTTCACAACCCATCTTGTTGAGCACTATATATAGAAACTGTTCCTCAAATTTGAAAAGCACTGTTACTTTACGATATCAATTTCAACAATCAACTAAATCGACAAATCAAATAATAATAATAAAACATATTACTAAATACTATGAAATGCTTACATTAAATCACAGACATTTTTAAAATCTATATATATATATATTTATATAATATTTGAATTAATAAATTGATTTATTAATGAACATAATTAAAAAAATACAATTTTTGTTTTGTTAAAAAAATTATTAAAACTAATATCGTAAAATATTTAGTGTTTTTGATCACATACTATGCCTACCACCGCACATACCACAACGTATACCACACCAATGGCATATTTTCAATGGTGGATATAACCATAGACACGGTACTAATATAGATAAAACGGTTAAACATATCCATCGTTTCGAACAATTATCTTCATTTGTACATTCGCATGGATGTTGTACAAATTCCCCTTCTGGATCAGCTGCACAATGATAACATATACACTGTGCACAACCTATACATGCTATTGTATTTATTGATGATTTTATACAATCAGGTGCATATTCACATGAACCTTTTGGATTTTTATCTTCTGTATATAATTCATTGCAATGTCTACAACGTATTTGTGTCTTTGGTGGTTTTTTCGGTTTTAATGGTAATGATGGTGGTTGGCCGCCTAATAATTCCGGACTACATTTTTTAAATGTTGTTGTTGTTGTTGTTGTACTTGTTATTATATCACTAACATTTGTTTTATGTTGTTGATCTTCCACTATCGGATAAATATATTCGTGTACAGGCGTCAATTGAACATACGAATAATTTATTCCTACATTAAAATTCTATTATTATTATTATATAATAAATATATAGATATATTGTTTAATTATAATACAATACCTTTATCAATTTTGATTGGATCATAAGTTGGTTGTCGAGGTTCTAATGGTGGTTTATCTCTATAATTAATTCTATGTAAATGTTCATTGGTACCTTTCGTACTTGAATCACTCGAACTACGTGAATCTTTGGGTTCATGAGGTAAATCCAAAGTCTACAGAGAAAAAAATTGAATACAAACAAAAAAAAATTGACAAAAAAATATTACCATAAAAACATCATCATCACCCACATCTTTTGGAAATTTTTGTAGTGGAGATGAAGGAGAAGTTTCAGCAAAACCTACACCCAAACAAAACACAAACGAATTGAAATACGAATAGAGAAATTATAATTTTTTAATAATCTAAATTAATAGACTTACCATGAAGGAATCCCGTAGTAAGGAAGCAATGGAAAAATTGCAAATAGAGCAGGTAAGAAATATTACTTAGTGACTAAACTATGGCTTTTATTTCAAAACAAAAACGGGATAATTATTTAATATAGAATTCCACTTACCGTCCAGCAGTTCCTCAACAGCAGTCCGTACACCTTTATCGAACGCCCGAGCATCGGCAGCCGTTTGAAATGTGAGTCCAAATTTTTTGTCCCCAGTTTTCCAATGATGGAACGTTGGCATAACTTTATTATATTCAAAATCTTTTTTAATGGTGCAACTCAAAACAATCTATAAATCATTAAATTAATTAATTGACAATTAGCCAAAAAAATTAAAATACCGATTGATCACTGATCCTTTTGCCATAAATAAGATAGTCATGTTTTGGTTTAGATGTAGGATCTGGCCCAGGGACAGTTGAAGCTGATGGACGTGGCCTTTTTCTAACTGATACATTACTAAGACCACCGCCACCAAGCGGTACCCAACCCCCTGAGCTATCATCCCTGGACATCACCTGTGCACGGACGCGCACCAAGTAACTGCCACTAAAATACAAAACAAATGAAAACAAAAAATTATTATCGAATATTAACAATAATTATAGAAAATAATAATAATAATAGACTTTTACTATTTATGTAAGAGTACAGTTTCATTCATGACGCCACAATTGCACAGCCTCTATAGATTCATTCATTGGTTCGACTATACGACGTCATTGATGTTAGGCCAATCAGATAACGCGAAATTACGAAAACAATGAAAAAATTTCAACAAATTATTACTTACGATATTTAAACAAAAATAAATTAAACTATACTAACCGGCACATGATCAATTATTTTATTATCAAATAATAATAATAATAATTTTAAAATTACACTAAATTTAATTTATTGAAAAAAAATTTAAAAGAAAAACCATTGAAGATAGTTTTTTCCAGGTTTCATCAAAGAAAATTTCTATCTATCTATCTATATATATGTTTATCTCCACTTTTCACAATGACGATTCAACTAAACTGAATGTATTGACGTCATAC
>JAZBGX010002528.1:0-12573 GCA_037414775.1 Zonitis immaculata | reverse complement strand
ACCACATTTTTGCGAACACTAGAAACAAAATACGATTATAGAAGATTCACAGTTGAGAGAGAGAGAGCGAGCATGGGTGGAGTTGACTGTTTGAGCCATCGACAGAACGCGATACGTCGACGACTCGAACAGTTAGCTCCGCCTATTTTCTTAAATCTAAATCATGAATGACGTCATAAACTAACCTCTTTCCATTCGCTCGTTTTCCATATATATCGATCATTACATTTAGCCAATTGGCATTGTGTTTGTATTTCCGGTTTATTATATAAATCGCAATATTTACGATGATGTAATTTGTTTGATAATAGATCGGGTAATGGATGTGGATCGATAGCACCATTTTGATGTACCTTATGACATGTTACTTGACGTGTTTTATAACCTATACCGCATGTTGTTGAACATTCCGACCAATAACTTTCAATCCATGTATAACTACAACTATATTTTTCGCATGGTTTAATCGATTTCGGTTTTTTCAAATGATTACAATATTGATCGACTAATGTTATATCATTTAATGTATCTTCACATTGGATAATACGTCGACGTACACCTTTACCACAATTATTATTACATTGACGCCATTTACCGCTTGTCCAACGGTAACGTTTTCCAATTATCAAACTATTTTCTTTAATTATTGTATCGGTCGAATTCATATAATCTTTTGGTAATGTTTTACGTAATTGTAAACATTGCGATAATTTACATTTGATTGTTTTCAATGGTTTTGTTAATTGATCACATTTGATATCATCAATAAATGTACCATTTTGATTACGACAACTGACTTGACGATGTTTTTCACAATTAAAATCACAACGACTCCAATCACCATAATACCAACATGGATGGGGATTACATTCGATTGTTGATATCGGACGAAATTTTGGATCGCATAAATACTCATTCTCATTACCATGGTCATCGCGACAAACTACCATACGGGAACTCGTACCCACATTGCACGACTTTGAACACTAGAACGAAAAAAAAAAGCGATGGATTTCAAACATAACCGCTATTTGTGACGTCGAAATGGCATGACAGTTATCGGCCATATTGTGACGTCAACATCACAGTAATCGGCCATATTGTGACGTTGATATGGCGTTTATCGGCCATGTTGTGACGTATCAATAATGGCTGTCATGGGGTAATATGTTACCTGGCTCCAGGCGCCGGTGATCCATCGATAACGCCGGTCATAATTAACGGAATTATCAATAATTTCATTATTATTATTATCATAATCATAACGTCGTTTTAAATTATTACTAATTGGTAATAATAATAATGGATCATCATTGCATGGTTGTGGATTTGTACAAATTCTAGTTTGATTTGGTTTCAAATAGCCATGACAATAATCATCTTGTAATTGTTGATGATTTTCCATATTCTCACAAATAACATTACGTGTTTGTATACCATTTTCATTACCACAAGTTTGTGAACATTCCGACCATACACCAGTTGACCAACTAGCACATGGACGTTCATTACATTCTTCTTTTTCTATACGTATTAGATTTGAATCACAAGCTGATGGATTCAAAACACGACCATCTAAATGACAATAATATGGTTTTGTACGAAAACCACGTCCACAAGTTGCTGAACACTATAACCCCCAAAAAAAAAACAAATTTATAAACATAACCTCAATTTTATGATGACGTAATTTTACCGGTGTCCATTCGCGCGACGACCATACAGGACATTTTTGTGTATTACATCTCTGTTCAATGATTTTTTCACGATTCTGACAATGTACATCATCTATTGATTGATTTGTTAAATTATCAATACATTTTGTTGTACGCCATTGTATACCACCACCGCAACTTTTCGAACATTCCGACCAATCACTATATTCCCAATGGGTGGTGTTGCATTGTTTATAACATATTTCTGTGTTTGGTGGTTTACGTAAATTACCACAATGTTTCTCATCAACAATTTGACCATAATTCATCATTAAATATGATAAATAATTATTATTATCATTGTTTGTATCAATTTTTATGCAATTATAATAGATATTCCGGATCCTATAATCTCAAAACTACTTTAATACGCATATAATAATAAAAATTGAAGAGGTTAGAATTGTTATCGGACGCCATTTTGAATTCTAACCTCTCTAAATTATAGTTAGAGAGATCGGAATTGCTATATGAGTCAGAAAAGAGACGCCATTTTGAATTCTAACCTCTCTCGGTTCTCTATTAATTATTTGAAATTTTCATTACCCATTGCCGCAATCCACTGAACATGGTCCTTTATTAGCAACATTCCATAATAATTGACAATGTAAATTACAATCTTGTTTTTGTGTTTGATGTTGTTTCTCTAATTCAGAACAATAATGGTCCGGTTTTTCATCACCACTAATTAATTCAACACAAATCGGATACATATATTGTACACCACTACATAATGAACTACATTTAGACCATTTTTTACCATATAAACGCCATCCATACCTTTATATTTACAACAAAATAAATAAAATGATTGACATTTTAAAAAATTTAACCTCACTAATTTGATTGACATTTAATAGACATAAAATACACCATCAATTTCTAGGTTAGAATTCCAAATATTTAAACAATGACGGATCAAATTTCAAATAATAATTATAATAATGATCAATTTGTAGGTTAGGAGTACAATTAAAGCCGAAATGTTGGATATGAAAAATTTTGAAATACCTGTTTGAGCGCTGTTGATAACTAGTTTTTTGGTAGCCGTATCTGAATTTCGAAGGAAAATTGAATTTTCTTTTAATCAATTATCGAAAATTTTCGAAATTATATATTTTAATTTAAATTTAACTACTTACTTTGGTGAATTTTCACGATTTATCACATAACGATAGGTTATGTCTGGTGGTATTAATTCACCCCATGATAGTACTTCTAATACTAAATCTTTGGTTAATTTTCGATTTTTTGATGTTGTAATTCGTTCAATATAGCCAGATGAACCAGTATATTTTATAATTACAGTACCAAAAATTATATCTTTTTTATAATTCGAAATTGTATAATTACCATTCAATATATATTGTCCAGTTTCACCATCAACTAACGCTAAAATTCAAATAGAACCTTTGATTTTGTTTTGTCAAAAAAAAAAAAACGTCTGCACCATCCTTAACAACTTGTCTAAATTTTGTAATAACAAAGCGAGCGCTTGCGCTATTGACACGAGTCAGAAAAGGATAGTTGCATTCGTTCGAGTAATATACAGGGGGTGTTCGAGAAAATTTACCGAGATAATTGCCATCGTTGTAGCCATTTTGTCGTATATCCAAATTCGAACTACCTTTCGGGAAACGTAATATTTTATTATAACCGTATGTTGAAAAATTATATCTACCGGTAATTTCTTCACATTGACTATTATTACCACCACAAACACCGCATTCATCCAATTCTAATGTTGAATCTAAACGATTATCACAACCACCATTACGACATATACCATTAACGCAAATATCGAACGTATTCAAGTCACATTTTGTACCATCAATAACTTTATCATTCAATTGATAATAGGCGTTTGAATGTTTCGGACGACAATGTAATTGACATGATTCATGATCTTTTAATCCATATTTTGGTATCCATTCAACATTTGTTGTTAAATTTGGTAAATTCATTGTTTGACCATTGAATTGGGCACATTGTAGTTCCCTAAAATTATACCGTTGTATTAGACAAATAAGGTTATGTTCGGTTTTTCTTTCAAAATTCTAACCTAAAATCGTTAATTTCATTTTCGCATGGTTCTATATTACATGATGCATAACGTACACCTTTACCAATACAATATGGACCACCATTTTCCGGTATTGGATTATCACATAGACGTTTAGCAATTTTAATACCACCACCACATGTACGACTACATTTACTCCAATTTTGCCATTGGCCCCAACCACCAGCTATTGGTAATAATTTATCCCGATCCATTGGTATACATTTACCATGATGGCACCAATGACGTATGCCACATGTTGTACCTTCTGCCCATGGTGAATATTGACTTTTACAACCTTCACCTTCACCTTCACCACTTGTACACCATAAATTTTCACAATTCAACTACAAAAAATATATATATTCATATATCATTTTTTGTATAATTTGTGGTAAATTTTCTTTACCATATAAGAACAAATCCGGAAACCGGGCCCAAATTGTAGTTCACATTGACGGTCGATTTCAATTGTTTCACCTGGTAGACTACTTACAAGTGATGATATTATATAATTACGTACCGGTGGTTCTGATAGACATTTAGCTTTGCCTGATCTAAAAAAAATAATAATATATGAAGTACCATTAGGTTCGTGAATGGAGTTTACTAACGATTTAGGGACATTGATCCAACGAAAATTTAGATTGGTAGTAATGTTAGTGTAACTGTAGTAACCGGCGCCATTTTGACGTTTCAAATTTTTTTTGTTTTTTGGTGAAAAATCGAGGGAAATTCATTGAAAAAACGTGGAAAATTTTGTTAATTCACTAATCTATTGATTTCAGTGTAAGTTGATTTATTTATTTGCCATTAAGCTTACTCAATTATGGTAATTTTAAGTAACTAAATTGGTAATAGTGATGTATATATAGTGACTTTAATTAGCGCAAATATGATTTGAAATTGATTTATTACTAATAAATCATGCAATAATCATCAGGAATTGATTTTGCGTAATCAATTTCAAAGAAAATGCATTGTTTTTTGAGTAAAATAAGAAGTAACCTAACCTCACTTTTCTCAATTTTTTTTGTGAATGATTAGGATTTCGACTGCAATAGTAATGAAATTTTTTCAAATCAGTTTTGTTGATTTAGATTTTTTTAGAATATTAATTCAATATTTTTCCATATAAATTCACTGATAAACGTATTATATGGTATTATATTATAAATAGGCAACTAACAATACACGAATTCAATGATCTAGTGTAGCAACGTATCCAGGCAACCAACATTACGCGCATTCTACTGCCATGACTTTTTTTTGTATTGACGCAATACTTATTTGTCACAGCTAGCTAGATTTAAGTAGGTGTTGAATTATAAAATAAGTTCATTAGTCTTTAATTAAGTAGAGGCCATCGTTTTGATGAATTATGAATGATATAAACGTTCATCGTATCGGTAGACATGTGAAAATGTGAAAGTTGCATAATTGTGGGTTTCATTCATTTTTTTTTGTTTTTAATCATAATTATGATAATAGTAATTTTCATATAAGGTATACACGACTCTTATATGGATGAGAAATTGATTTATTTATTTATTCTTATATAGGAAAATGTAATAAGAAAAAAGTTGACTTACTCTAAAAATTCGGTTGCAAAATGTCGCGAACATTTCGACCACATCCATGGTTTTGTACCATTTTGGAACATACGGCTCATAACATTTTTTTGTTTAATACTGCCATGGAAATTGTCACAGTTCTCACTGTCGTCATGTGGTATACTTTTTTATTATCAAAAAAAAAAAAATTATTCTCATGAAATATGAAATAAATGCATCAAAAAGGAAACTTACTTAAGTACATGCCCTAATTCATGTGCAATCGTATAAGATGATGCTAAACCGATATCTTTAACAATTGAACAACTAGATGATGTATCACATATTGTACCCATTTGGGCAACACCTAAAGTATTACAATTCGATGAATTTTTACAAACTGTATGCCTACGAAATAGGAACAAACAAACAATTATAACAAGTAACAATTATAAGTAAATTACGATCTACCTAGTTAATAGAAGGGCTGTATCATAGTTGCTATTACGGCCATGTCGGTGTTGCCATTCGCAAAATTCCTTCAACATTACTATAATTATAAATAGAAATCATTATTTTTTATAGGTTTTCTTGCGTCACGATTTTCTATATACTATTATAGTTAGGTACATTATGTTGTTCTTGTCGTTGAAGAGCATTTTTTTTTTTAGAATTAATTTATATTTAGTGTCATTTTAATATGTACGGGTACCATTATAATGAGATCGCATAATAATATTATGACTAGAGAAAACTCAGATTTATTAGCTTATTTTAAGATGCCATATGATGACAGAAATGACGCTATATTCATTATTCATGTGTATTTTAATAATAAAAACTGTACTTGCAAATATTCAAGTGTTAAAATAGTTTTTTTTTTTCGTAGGTAGAGTATCGAAGAAGCAAAAATCCGGCCTTTGTAGAAATGAGAAGGAAAAAAAACAGATTCCTGATCGTTGAGTTTCCACTATAAGTTGGAAACTAACTCTCAGGACACACAATTTCGCTTCAGGATTAGAAAATGGAGAGATGAGGTGTTCCTTATTCCAGTAACCGTATATTATATATTAGTATGCAACGGAAGGAGAAAAGAGCTTCCACTATTGCGGAGAAATCAGAAGTAATACCTGATTGAAGGAATGAAGATGCAAGAAATTGATCATTCAAATCATTGAATGATGACTTTTATGCTAGCTCAAAAGGAGAAAAATATAAGAAATGGGAACACTTAGAAGCACATCAAAGATGTCACTTAAGGAGATCTTCTGAAATATAGTCACAAAATAAGCGAAGAATTCAGTTGTTAGATGACTGAAAACCGATGGAGAGATTCAAATGCTTGTCGACCTTAGAAAAGATGGTGGAATACTTGACATCTGCATGATAGGAGATATAACTATCTTGTGATGCAGATGTCCAGCACAAACACGAAAGAAACTAGCAGAACAATGACTTATTGGAAGAAGAAGTTTTTAGGGAGTAATAAGATTGGAGGCAATTTAGTCGGTTCTTATTGGATCTTCATAAGTCAAAAAGGATCATAGGATAGGAATTTTGAAATAAAGTTATAAAGCGAAAAAAGAATTCAGTATACAAGACATTGTTGGATGAATGAGAATACGAAAAAGAGAAACTGGAAACGTCCAGATACCCATGGATCAAAAAAAAAAGAGTGTTGAAAATATGATATCTGCATTACAAGATGAATAACTATCGTATAATGCAGATATTAAGCATAAACTTAAAACAAAATAACAGGACAATGACCTATTAGACGAAGAAGTTTTTGTAAGTCCGTAATGGATTTTGACATCTCAAAAAGGATCTTGAGCTGGGAATTCCAACTTTCGGAAGGCTATTATTGATTTATTACAAAATTATGCACTCCTATACATTTGATTTATCGCTTATAGTTGTTTTATATATTTAATGTGTTAAGAGAGAGATTCTTAACGGTGCAATAACACCTGGTGTGCGGAATCAATTTATTTGGCTTAAAGCTGGACCTATTGAATGAAGAACTAAATGTAGGTGATTTATCAAATTTGGTTCTATCTAAATGATGAAAATTTGTCGAGAGTCGAATTTCTGCAAACGAGTGGGATATAAGGAGATATCTAGTTTATTCAGGTCGGCTCCTCTTTGAATCCCCTATTTGTGCATATTTATGTATAACAATAAGATTTAAGAAATAATCAGATAGAATATGTCCCTTCGAGGATAAGTCTTGAAGAGAAAGCAGTAGAGAGAGAGAGAGAATAAACTGTACATGTCGCCATCAGAAGAAAATTGAAATAAATCGTACCTTGTGAATTTGATGTATTGAAGTCATGATGTTTCAATGTCCATATATTAACAACTGACAATGATATTGAATTACCAATTGAGGCATCTTTAAATAGTAAAGCAGCATGGGACATTAAAATTAATATATAATTTTTTAAATCTTCATCAGTTTGATGATAATCAACCATTGCACGATCAGCAACAACAACAACTTTCATAAAATATTCAGTTGTTTGTTTTATATCATTATAATTATCATTATTAAATTCTATATTATCATCATATTCCATTATTGGTGGTGGTAGTGGTGGTAATGGTGATTGATTTATATCTCTAGTTATACGTTTAAGATTATCATTATTATAATTATGGAATTTAGTGAAATTCTCTACAATTTCAAAATAATCAACCACAATTTCACGTTTCTTTCTTGTCTTATTATTATTATTATTATTATTATTGTGGAGTTTTTTTTGTTTAATAAATAATGGTGGTGGTGTCATTTCAATTATTTCCTCTTCAAGTTCATCTTCAATTATATTTGATGTTGTTGATGTTGTGACGATACGATGATCTTGAAAAAAAAAAAAACAATTACATAAAACAAATCAATTGGAGAGAATTGAAACGATTCCAATTGTTTTCAATAAAATGGAAAGACAAAAAAAAAAAAGACGAAAGAATTGCGGTCAATTACAATGCCTTATTACGGCAATGTAACACAAGTCGTCTTGTTATATAAAACAGATACAATTCTCTCTAATATGGTTTATTTTATTTTATTGTATCATCAATATACAGGTTGAGGAATTTCTCTTCAAAGAATCCTATATAATTTTATATGGTTGTAATAAAATTCCTTTATCTGTATACAAATATATTGAATAACATATGTATAGAGCGCCGTGCTGTCTGCTGCTCACTACTTTTAACCAATGGCAATGTCCTCTCTTTCTGTTTTATTTTATTTTATTTCATTTCATTTAATAATTTTCTTTTTTTCTCATATTCTGTCTTCAAAAGACAGGTTTTTGTTTTTGTCTTTTTCCCACTTGTTTCATTCCAATTAATTCATCTCTATCACAATATATAATCATAATCTAGTTATCAATGAATTGGAAATATTTATAATAATAAAGAAAAAAAGATGATGGGTAATGGAGTAACAGACAAAACGGAACAGGTGTTCTGCCTGTGGCTATTAGTCTGACCCAACCTTAATATTTTAATATTATAAAATAATATATACAGTGTATCTTAGAGACGATCGAACCTCAACTGTTTTAAGGCAAACTTGATCTGAAGTCAACAAATGCTTCCACTTTGACGGTTCCAAAGTCATACTATTCATTTGTTGGTTATGCGTCTTATGAGGACATTCTTATGTTACCCGAACGGTGGGAGGAAGTAGTGCCCATCAATGGAATTTCGGGGAAAAACACAGCGATAGCCAAAAATGTACACCTAATGAACGAGTGTATCCCGTTAATTCATCTCACAGCATTGGAGAACGTGAAAATTTAAGTTATTGATGATTATTTCCGGCACAACCGGAAGTTATATTTAAAAAAAATATGTATATATAATTGGAAATCGCAATTCTATATTTAGTTTCGCCTTAAAAACAGTTGTGGTATAATCGTCAAGAGGCACACTGTATACTAGAGGGTTGACTTCTTCAAAACTAAAACAATAAATAATCTAGTAGGCTTCTTTTCAAGTCGTATATTGTTTATATAAACACAGTAGGCGGTAATGTCACGATTTGCCTTTATAATTATTATCTTGAACCTAACCGATCATTAACTAACACTTTTTCTTAATCATCATCATTATTATTATTATTATTATTATTAAAGATAGTTTTTGTTGAAATTGTAGAAAAAAACAACAATCTTACCAGTAGTTTCACAATGTTCATCGGTAGTTCCAGTCTCAACAACATCATCATGATGTTGTTGAGGATGATCAATTACTTCATTATTTTGTATTATAGATGTTGTTGTTGTTGTTGTTGTTGTTGTTGATAATGAATGCGGTATTTTTTTGATGCGATGTAAAAAACTATTTAATGGATCACCTAAACGTTTCTCAGCTGGTTCTATATAATAATTTGCACCAGATGTACGGATATAACCAGTCTAGAATTTATACAACACAATAAGAATTAATAAAACAAAAATAAAAAACAATCTTAACAATTATTATAATTAAGTAGGCTTAAATTATTGTGGTAATAATTAAGCATCAAGTTATAGGTAATACAAAACCTTAAAACACACACACACAAATACAGACATATTTTTCTGGAATGTAGTTGGACCTGTTATCTTTCATTTCAAGAATTCTTTCTATCATTCATTTATTTTATTCGGAATTTTTAAAGAAAAATAAATGGAATTACACGTGTTTGAACAAAACAAAACAAAAACAAAAAAAGAAAAGAATTTAACACTTATATACTCAATTAATAATCAATTAATTGTTTAACAATTATAGGTTATGTCTCCAAATATGGCCGACTTTTGGTATAGTGCGGCGCCATCTTGATTATGTTAACTTGATTAATTATTATTAATATTTTTGGGTTGTTTGTCTAATTATAGATTAGATTTTTTTTTTTTTTTTGGTATTCGAATGATGAATCATGGGATTGATGAAATTGCGAAAAAGAAAAAAATCTGACAATGAGTTGAAATTGAACATACTTTTTTTTTTCTCTTCAAATTCTAGTTCTAATAAATGTTATAACTAGATTTTTATTTTAAGAATTAAAGTCAAAACATTATCTCCATCGATCATATAATTAATCAATCAATCATTCCATGAATCAATCAATTTGCGTGTCTGTGTGTGTGTGTGTGTTTAGAATAATTCTTTTAGCGAAATTGATTTTTTTTTATCAACAATTTTTATTAATTAATTAAAATAGCAATTGTTTTGTTTTTCAATTCTAATTATTAAACAAAAGCGGGAAAAATTGACAGAATGCACGTTTTGTTTTTATAATTATTGCACGTTCTTCTGTTTTGCTTTATAATTTTTCTTTTAAAGAAATTTCCATCTTTTTTTTTTTTCTTTTTAATTTCAATTGTTTATTTTGGACGTTTTTCTGATATCAACGCCGACTTTGATAGACTAAACAGTAAAAGAAGAAGAGAGAAAAAAAAACCGACAAATTTTTCGTATATAAACTGTTCTTTGATTTGTTTTATTATACATAAAGGTATTATACAGAGTGTTACATTATGGTGTGACACGTTCTAATTGAGTCAATCAAAAATTTTGTTTTATACTCATATAGGTATTATACAGTGTGTCTCACCACTTTAGTGAGGAGCGAAAAAAAACCGACAGCATGATTGGATACACAAGATTTAGAGCAAGACTACTATATTGGTTTGCTCATTATTAATTTATCATGACATAGGTGAGTTCAAGACCAAGAGCACAATAAATGTACAAGGTCAAGATTGAGATCTTGGTTTGCTCATTATCGAACCCATCACTGATTACACAAGATCAAGACCAAGACTAGAATTGAATGAGCAAGACTGATGAAATTAAGACTAGAGGAGAAAGACCAAGTCCTAGTCCAAGATCGAAGTACAATTCGTAACTCATTTGAGCATTTCAACTGGAAAATTGGTTATCGACTGCTGAGACACACTGTATATAACTCTCTTTTCAATTATAACTCAAAAAAAAAATTAAGATAGATAGATTGAATTAGACAGAGATGGAGAACCATTAATTTACCATCATCATCATCATCATCATCATCACCACTACTAGGTGGGAATCTGATAGAGTACAGATTTTTTTTCTCTCCAACAACATTTAACAGTTTTTCAATATAAATTAATTTATTTCATGGTTATTTTTAATTTCCATTATACACAAATTAAATAAATATATATATATACTATATACAGATAGATTGAAATAGAAAGAGATAGAGGAACGATATATATCTATACTATACCAGGTGGTATATATCTTGATGAAATCCAGATCTATCTTTTTTATTTTGTTATTACATAGTATTATTGAAAAAATTTCAAGGTTAATTATGTCAATAATGATTCTAACCTCTTTTGTTGTTGTTGATGACGTCATAATTTATTAACGTCATTTGTTGTATTTATGGAAAATTCCAGCTATAATAATTTTCTTTTGATGGAAAATTTCAAATTATTCAATTATTTATTGCTCTACTAATTTTTTTGAGTCTAAAGTTTAGACTCTAAACTAAACAAAATTTGATATAGTTTTAATTTTAAATTTACGTTTATATTTATTGTTATTCCACACCCTACAAATTATTATTTGAACAGTAAATAATACAACATTGTTGCTCGTTGTATAAATTGTTTCCGATAAATATTTCAAAAAGAAAAAAAAACAACAAACAAACAACAACAACCGATTTATTTATTACACCAAGTTCTACTCTCTTTATGTACGAAAAACCACCCACCCACACACACACACACACACACGCTGTGTTATATCTACAGAGTGTTTCAGCAATAGATGTACACCTTGTGACATTTAATAGTTGTTTATGAGGTAAATTTGAGTTGTGACAGAGTATGGTATGGATTAGTTCCAGAATGAGCCGCTAGAACGAAATCATCTGTCATAGGTTTTGACAGTCGGTAATATAGATTACCTATTTTTGTATCCTATTATCATTTATTATAATGCACTGTGCTATAATGTAATCCATTATAATGCATTGTGCTGTAAATAAGGAAATTAATCGCTAGCTAGTGTTCTGAAATTCAATTTCTCCATCTCCATTTTCTTAGCTAGTTGGCGAAAATATGGAAAACAACCGTTTCAATATTAGAACGTCGACAAAAAAGACGGTATAGTGAATAGTGGAACACTCTGTATATGTACAACATAGACACAATAGTATGATTAAAAATGATGAGAACAAAGAGTA
>JAZBGX010002527.1:0-12580 GCA_037414775.1 Zonitis immaculata | reverse complement strand
TAATTTATAACAAATTTCTAAAAACAATAATTAGCAAAAAAAAAACAATAACCTACCGATAATGTTCCGATGGTGTTCCATGTTCTTGTTGTAAATATTTCATATGTTTTATAGCCATTTCGATAATTTCGGTTTTTTCAATACGTCCACGACCTTTTTTCAAATATTCAGTCGGTATAAGACGGGATAGATCAGCTAAACAATTATTCATACGGTCACGACGTCGTTTCTCGATAATACGATGCGACATAGGATCTTGCTATAATAAAATCAAACAATTATAAATTTTGCATAATTATTAGAATTTTTTGTTGTTGTTATTTTTCCACTACATAATGATAGTAATAATTCATGAATTATCAAATAATACGACACCATTATTATTTATATTTATGTATATATATGAATACCATTTTTGCTAATGATTCACATATTTATAATAGAATTTCGATAAACAACTTTCTAATTTATTGGCTCAATACACGGATATTGCGAATTAATTTAGAAATTGAAGTAAAGAAGAAAAGAATTAGCTCACTCTATTGACTTTATTTTTTTTGTATGGCCCATATTCTGAATCGTCTTCACTACATGTAGCTGTTGAGAAATTCAAATTCCTACAACAAAATAATCACTTGAAATTAATTAAATATGTTCGTATTTTATTATTAAATTAATATTTACGTATCACAACATTGATAAATTCCTCGTTCATCTTTGGTTCTTGTCATCTCATCATTCGAATTACACCTGTTATCAATAGAATTAATTAAGGTCAATTAACTATATTTAAAATAATTGCAGTTTGTTCTTTTTTTTTGTCTCGATTATTGCAAAAAATATGAACGTAGGTGTAACCTTGCTAGACCTTGCCATGAACTCGGACCAAAATTAAAACATTTTTTGATATTATTAAATTATGATCGAAAAAACGAGATGAGATTGTTATAGCGGGGAAAAAAATTCTTTCAGCATTTGGGGGGGCATTGGATAAAGTAGAGAAATTATTTTTATATATCGAATTCAACAAAATAAAACAACAACAAGGTCGTCTTGTTTTAATATTCCATCAATTTTGCTCACGATTAATGTTTTTTTGTTGTTATATGTTTTATTTTTTGTATCAAAATAACGATGCTCAATTAAAATAATTGTCGTATATATAAAATTGCAAATTTGCTCCTCTTATTATAAACATTATTATTGATCTGTTTGCAATAAAATAAATCTCGTGATGTACACGTGATGTAAATTTTCATTAAATATCGTATGATGAATGACGAAATTTTCCGTAAATTAAATTGCAACAATAATATGTATATATATATATATTTGTTTATTATAAAATACAGTTTCAAGGATGATGTTGATGTGACGGTAATCATGCCAATTGAAATCATAACGATGATGATAATAATAATCAATCAAATTTATAAAACATTCTAATATTATTATTAATAAAAACACTATTATTATTTAATATTATCAATTTTTTTGGAAAATTTCGTGATCGACAGCCACGGTTATTGGCCCCCATTCTCTCCCTCGTGATGTAGCAAATCATACGAGTTAAAAAAAAAAACATGTTTATTTGCTATTCAATTTCAACAACATTGAATTTAATTACTATAATAAAGAGGAAAAAAAATTATCCTAATGTATTTTTTTTCCTACTTATTTACTTATTATTTGGAAATAATAAAAATCTACGTCACTGGAATATCAATTAATAATTCAACATAAACGTAACTTATCATTAGAACAAATTACTTATCAAAAAAAAAAATTTTTTTTGTACACCGTAATAAAAATAGAATCTACATAATTCAATAATTAGGCACGAAAATAAGAATATAAATAAATAATTGGCAATAATTAATTACATATAATTATTACGCTACTGTCTTTTTGACGGATGACAATTTTTTTGACAAAAACAATTGCTATCCGTCACAAATCGAAAAATTTACCAGAAAATCCAAAGAAAATTAACAAAGGCGTGCCGTTCTATTTTCTATTATCAATGTTTGTGTTTTTTATCGCCCAATACCAAAATAATTCTTCAATTAATCACATGATTATTAATTATAAAGTTTTTAAAAAAAAAAATCGAAGACCTTTTTTTATGTAGCACGTGATACTTTTATTTGTTGTTATTATTATTATTATTTGTTGGATGGAACATCGCCCTTGTCCTAACTGTAATAATTTAGTGGGTCAAGGTATGAAATATAAACCAACAAATAATTTTTGTATTAAACAATTTGTGTTTTTCCATTATTTATCTATTATTGTTTTGTTTTTTCTATGTCTAAACTATTACAACATTAAAATGCTTTAATGGAAAACTCGATAATTGTAATTCATTATCGGTACGTTTTTTGTTTTCTTTTTAGCTAATTATATATTGATAATTATTGATAGAAAAATTGGAAAAAAACTTGGTGATGGAAACGTGACTTTAAACCGCAAGATCGTCAGGTCTAATTATTATTTTTGCATTGAAATAGTTATAAATAATCATTAATGATAAGACGTATCAGTTGCATTTTTTTTTTTTGTAATAATTATACTTTTTTTCAATTGTAGATTGCTGACGATTGATGATTTTATACTTGATTATTATAGATTTTACAACAAAACAACAACAATGAAGAAATTTTGCTTTGTAATGATGGCACGTGCGCTCTCGTATTATATTAAAAAAGTTTTGTTCGCAGAAATATTAAAATCAGGAAATCAACAATTTTTATTAAAAAACAAAAAAACTGAATCGAATACGAACAAAAACTATAATAGTAAATGGAATAATCTTCGAGACATTCTCCTCTAGTCGAAATGTGAATAATATATTTTTCTATACTATTTGGATTGTTTATGTGCAAATTGCGTCAGAGACTGAGGATTACGCGTCAAACTGGTTATATCACTGACCAATTCTCATTGATTTTATAAATAGAATTAACATATTTCGAAAAAAAAAAAAATTCAAAACCTACCCTTCATACTTCATACGTGGAGGGATATTTGAATCATCCCAATACGTACTATGGGACATATCCATTTCTATTATTATTATTATTAACTTTTAAATCTATGAATATTCCACTAATATTATAAATTCAATTAATTAATTTAAAACACTTCAATTGATTTAATTTAATTTAAAACACACATCACAATTAATTCAATTACAATTATTGTTTTTTTTTTTCTTATGTGTGAAACGGCAGGTGTTTTAGCCGCACCAAAAACCACCTAACTTTCATCTAATCGGCTGGCCACTGATACCGAACAATTCGAACACGCTAGAGCACACGTGAGCTATACGATTTAATCAAAGACAATATAAATCATATCGGATTTTGTCTATATTATTTCATTCTCTAATTTGATAATTGTTATACGTGACTGCGCACATTCAACAAATAATTTTTAAAAAAAAAAAACATTAAATTCAATTCATAACCAACCAGTATTTAGTAATGGATTATGAAATGAATTGTAATTAATTCGTTATTATACGATAATATTATTTGGTGTTTTTTTTCGCCAATTTTTGGTAATTGATAATTGAATAGACAAAGATATTGGAACGTAATTCTTTGATTGTTTGTTTGTTTGTACATGATACGAATGCAAGATCACGTTTAAAGTAACGTGATCATGGATGTCCACGTGATTGTCTTTTCAGTGAACTCATCGCTAACCATTAAATTTCACCAATAAAAAAAAAATAATAACGAGTTTTCCTATACATAAAAACAAAGAACTATAAGAATCTTGACCTTTATTGAACTAATTTCCATTATCAACAATAATATTACTAAAAAAAGTAAAATAATCGAAAAAAGATTGTGTAACCATGGAAAAGAGAGAGAAACGTGCAGTAACTCGTGAATGAAATCGAGAATTAATCACGTTTGACTACGAAGCACATCGTAAATAAATACAATAAATAAAAATCAATTTATTGTTCAAATTTGCCGCTAAAAATTCGTGAGAAAAATGACACTTGATGTATCGTTGGTTGTATACCTAGAAATATCCCAAATCTTATCGGTCCACATAAGAGATCTTGGGAAACCGCAGTTTCATGTAGTTTTCTCATTAATTAAAAGTGAATTTTCCATATAATTATCAATTAATTAAGAATTTATGTGCTATTCGATGGTTTATATTAGTTAAAATAAAATATATTTAATAATTAGGGTGTTGTGTGGCGTGGCGTCGTTGACGAGACCGCAATATATAAAAGATTATTGGCGTCTTTGTACGTAACAAAAATGATGGCTTTGGGGCCGAAAAAGGACGGTAGTCCTAATGTGAAATATTTCGAAGCACCAGAAACATTAACAGCACTTGAAGTTGTACGACAATGGTTACAAAAAAACGCTAAAAAAGTATAATAATTTTTGAGGTTATGTTTATTTACTATATAATGTAATTTTTTTTTGTTTGTTCAAAGTATATACAAACTGAACCACCAACGAATAAAAGTTTATCAACCTTAGTATGTCAATTGATGCAATTCCAAGAAGATTTCCTAGGGAAAAATGTACAAAAACCACCACTTACAAGAATACCGGTATGTGGAATAATTTAGTGAAATTGCATATCATTTGGTTAAATCTAATTTTTTGTAGGTGCGTTATTTTATGGACTTTAAGCCCGGAGGTGCTTTATGCCATATGCTATTAGCAGCTTATAAATTTAAAAGTGAGCATAGTTGGCGACGTTTTGAATTACCCACTGGAAAAGTAAAACTTTTATAATTTTCCTGTATTCAATTATTAATCTTTTTGTATTTTTATAGAATACCGGTAAATTAGATCGTGTATTTGAAATGTTCCAAGCAATGGAGAAAGCATTAATACAAAATCGTCTCTATACAATACCGGTTGTTTATATAAAACCGGAAATTGAAAAGACATTATCAAGTAAATTAAAAGATATTGTACGTAAACGTTTTGCACAAGTAACAGAAAATGAAGATCAAGCAACGCATGTTTGTTATCCACAAATTGATCCATTAGAAGAAGAATATGGTCGTCCATTATTTAAACGTGATAAAATGGTTATGATGCATTGGTATTACTTTCCAAATTCGTTTGATTCGTGGATTAATTTGGATGTATCTAGTGATGGTTTAAGTAATGAAATACCGTCACCACGTACAGAACCATGGCGTGTGTCATGTGCATGGTTAATGGATACAGATCATTATAATGAATGGATGTCCGAAGAAGATTATGAAGTTGACGATTTAGGACAAAAAAAAATTCATCCGCTACGTATGTCTGTAGAAGATGTTATGAATCCTTCAAATGATGATCGATCAAAGTAAATTATACTATTAAAAAAAATAGTAATTCTTGAATTAATTAAATTTTTAATCATTTAGAAAAAAGGTGAAACGTAAACGTTCACCATCGCCACCATCAAAAAGTAGTAAACGGAAGAGTGGTCGTAGTCCAGCTGTTGGAAAGAAACAACGTGCTGACGAAATTGAAAATGAAGATTTAACTAAAGATATGGAAGAACCACCCCCTGAACCAAATATTGTTGAAGTAACTCCAACTACTACAAATCCAAATACTAAAAAAGATCACGAATTACAACCATTAAAAGGTGGTTCTATGACTGATTTAGAAGAAACAGAAGAACGCGGTGAAGATTCACAAAATGGTAAAAATAGTGATAGTAATACACAAGATGATGGACAAGAAGATAATGTAACTGAACAAACACACCATATTATTATACCATCATATGCAGCATGGTTTGATTATAATGCAATACATGAAGTTGAAAAACGTGCATTACCAGAATTCTTTAATGGTCGTAATAAATCAAAAACACCAGAAATTTATTTGGCATATAGAAATTTTATGATTGATACATATAGATTGAATCCAACTGAATATATAACAAGTACAGCATGCCGACGAAATTTAGCCGGTGATGTGTGTGCTATAATGAGAGTCCATGCGTTTTTGGAACAATGGGGTTTGATTAATTATCAAGTTGATGCTGATTCAAGACCAACACCAATGGGACCACCACCGACTTCACATTTTCATATACTGTCCGATACACCATCCGGTTTACAACCGGTAAATCCACCGAAAACACCACAACCTAGTGCAGCCAAAACATTACTCGATTTAGATCGTTCTCAAGATACGAAAAAGATTGATACGAATCCAGAAATGACAAATTTTGGTTTGAAACTAGATCAGTATGTTAAAAAACCGGCAGCTTTACGAAATAAAAGTGCTGCATCATTAACAAGAGATTGGACAGAACAAGAAACGTTATTATTATTAGAAGGTTTAGAAATGTATAAAGATGATTGGAATAAGGTCTGTGAACATGTTGGATCTCGTACACAGGACGAGTGTATTTTACATTTTCTTCGATTACCAATTGAAGATCCATATTTAGAAGATCCAGAAGCTGGTGGTGCTTTAGGTCCATTAGCATATCAACCGATTCCATTTAGTAAAGCTGGCAATCCAATAATGTCAACTGTAGCATTTTTAGCATCAATTGTTGACCCTAGAGTAGCTGCAGCTGCTGCTAAATCGGCAATGAATGAATTTGCTAACATTAAAGATGAAGTTCCAGCAGCTGTAATGGATGCTCATTTGAAAAATGTTGAAGCATCATCGGCTGAAGGTAAATATGATCCAGCTGCTAATTTAGCATTAACAGGAATCGCTGGTACTGTACCAGAAAAAGAGGAAGAAGATAAAATTAAAAAAGAACCAGAAAATAAAGAGGATGATAAAAATGAAGAGAAAAAATCTGATGAAACAAAAGACGACAGTAAAGATGATAAAGATAAACCAGAATCAAATAATCAAACGGAAATAGTTAAAAGTGAAAAACCAGAAACTGAATTTACTAAACCGGAAAAAGGAATTAAAGATAGCGAAATGCAAAGTGCAGCAGCGGCTGCATTAGCTGCAGCCGCTGTTAAAGCTAAACATTTAGCAGCTGTTGAAGAACGTAAAATTAAATCATTAGTCGCCTTGTTAGTGGAAACACAAATGAAAAAACTCGAAATAAAATTGCGTCATTTTGAGGAACTAGAAACAACAATGGAACGTGAACGTGAAGGTTTAGAATATCAACGACAACAACTTATAACAGAAAGACAACAATTCCATTTGGAACAATTAAAAGCGGCTGAATTTCGTGCACGACAACAGGCACATCAACGATTACAAGCCGATCAAGGACAATGGGCGATGCAACAACAAGCTGCCCACAATGCACCACCAGTAGAAGGTGCTTCTAGTACAACACCGACGCCACCGTCACCGCAAGCAGCTGCAGTACCATCGCCTACACCACCACATATTTGAATTTGATTTATAGGGATTGGATTTAAGAACCTATTATAAACTTTTTTTTTATTATAGAATTATGGATTTTATTTTAGAAATATTACTTTTTCTATATTGAGTAATTTAACGTAAGTAATTAAATAGTAAGAATTCTTGCAGAACGGATTATAAATTTTCATGTAAAAAAAACAAATTTGTTTTAATAATTTACAAAATTACCTAAAATAATACAAAACAAAAAAATTATAGAAAAATGGTGTATTGTTTCAATTTTGAACCGATTTACCTATTTTATTGATTTATTTACACAAACATTTACATTTTTTTTTTTTTAAATGGAGGTACTCAAAAACAACAGGTTTTTCTTTTAAATAAAAAATATAATCAACTTTAATTTACACTGGAACTCTTGTAATTTTCATGAAGACCGATACAATGTCTTTTATTCTAAATTTGTGCCAGTACAGGGTATGAAGTTCAACGAATAAAAGACAAAGTATCGATCTTATTTTAATTTTCTCCCCACTCATCACTCAACTTAATTTCGATATTTTGTAGTTTTTTTTCCTTACAATTTATCATTCAATTATTTATTACTATTTTTATTTAACTATATATATATATATTTTTTTAATAATCGAGTAACTTACTTTCATTAGCTCTTTCCTCGGCTCTCGCTTTCATTCGTGTAATAAAAGCGGCCCCTTTATTTTTCCTAAAATTCTCGTATGGATCATTTAAATTACAACCAACACCTTTAAATAAGTCTTGACGATCACGCACATCACCACTCGTTATCGGTGCATCGATACCTTGTTCATTTGCACCTAAACCACTACCACCCCAACCCATTTTTTTCAAAATTTGATGTCCTTTATTCGATGAATCTAATTCTTGACGATCATTCCGCATAAATGATGATGCACTATAGAAAATGAAAAAATTAAGAATAATAACAAGACATATATTAGTCAATACCTGAAATTCATGGATGGAGGTGATAGGGATCGTCTTTGTGGTGGTGATTTCGATAGTGACCTGGAAATACTACGTCGTCGTCGATTACTACCACCACTTCTTGAATAACGACGTCTTGGTGTTTTTGGACTCCTCGATCTTGATCGTGATTTCGATCTAGATCGTGATCGTGTTCTTGATCGTCGATTTTTCAATGATGGCGATGGTGATTTACTTGTATATCGTCTTTTTGGCGGTGATGGTTCTTTCTCAATTGGTAAGAAGATTGGACTCGGACTTCTCGATTTTTCACGTAGACCAGCAGCTATAAGTTCTTCTTTTTGTCGTTTGGCGTTGTTCTTTGCCTTGTAGTATTCATATAAACCTAGCTTTTCCCAACCTTCACTGTTTTTTAGAACGCACATAGTTTATAACAAAATCGACCACAGTCATAAATGTAAATAATGTAAATTATAATTGCAATATATAAGAAATGGAACAACAATAAGAGAAAATACGGAAAATTTGCAAAGAAATTTCAATAGTGAGATGATTTGTAATAATATTTTTTGAGATTTTGTTTTTTTTTTTTGATAAAGAACGGGATTTTATTTAGACCTATGGTCATGATATTTTACCTGTCACGAGGTCTTTCATGGCTGGGCAGCGAATAAAAGGCTTCAACAGCTGCTATCAGACGTTCACTAGGCGGTGCAGGTGGTGGCAACCTAATATCTTTAGGATCTAACGGTTTATATGATGTATCTTCCAACTAGAATAAGTGTGTCAAGAAAATATTACATGAACAGACACATTTATAAATACATAGATATTATCAAAACTATTCGACATTATTTAATCAACAATAAAAAATCAAGACATGAGTTTATCAAACGTTTCAACTCAAAAAAAACAAAAACAAAAAAAAACGTCTCATGTCTCCTAATAAATCTATAGAAAAATTATCGTAAAACAAAAAAATTCCCATCGATAAATCATACCTTAATTAATGGAACCATTAATCCAGCTGGTAGATCATAATATGGTGCTGTCGGTACCAATTCCTCAACTGGTGGTTCTGGATTAACTGGGAATCCAGGTGGTGGTTTTGAAAAATCAGGAAATAAACCGGGCGGTGGTAGAAATGTTGGTGGCGGTTGCGAAAATGGATTTTCTATTCCATTATTTGTTGGTTGTTGTGAATAATGTGACGATGGTGGTGGTTGTTGTTGTTGTTGTGCTGATGGTGGTGGTGCTAAATGTGGTGGTGGTATTAATGGATTTATTGGTGGAAAATCATTAACATGCGTTTGTGGTGGATTCATATAATTTTGATTATTTTGTACTGAATTATTTTGTTGATTCAAATTTTGTATCGTTTGCTGTAAACTAGCTTGAATTGTTTCTAATGGTATTATATTTGTTGACTGTATTGATGTTGGTGGTGGTTGTGTTTGTTGTTGTTCTAAATTCTGTTTTTGCTGTTGTAATTCACTGATTTGTTGCAAGGCATGACAAACAAAAGCTTGATGTTGTGCTTGATAACTATCATATGTTGCTTTAGTTTGTTGTGCTAAAACACCAATTTCTCCAGCATATTTCATCATTTTTTGTGATTGATATTCTTGATAACTTTGATTAGGTTGATGCATTTTCTCAACAATTATTGTTTCTAAATAATTCACTTTTGATTCCCACAATTTCAATAATTTCTCTAATTTGAGTCTTTGTTCATCAGTTGCATTAATATGAGCATTGCAAAACATCGCAACCACTACAGATTCTAACGCTTCTTTCAATTCGTTCGCACTTTTCCTAGCACTTTTATTCAAATTCAAATTAACAATTACTTCATTCAATAATCAAATAACTTACCAATGATGTAGCAGATCATTCACTAAATAAATAACGTGTAACTTTTGCGAGAAATTTGATGCTTCGATTACTCTATAATCGGACAGAATTGGTAATACAATATATCGAAGAAAAAAAACATACAAACTTACTTATAAAGTAAACAATTTACGATGCACATTGCTTTCTTTTTATTATTAGCATGTTGTAAAATCCAAGCTTTCCCATTACTTATACTATCTTTTGTACAACTATCAATAATTGGTTGTAATATATTATAAATATCTTGTAAATCTATATCACAATCATCTGCTTCTAGTTGTAATTCATTTGCTTCACATTTTGCAACAACAGCTTCAGCTTGTGCTTGCTGTTGTTGTAACAATACTGAATGTTGTGCTGATAAATTTTGTTCACTTTGTTTAATTTGTTCCCTTAAATTATCCTGTTGTAATATTAATTGTTCAATATCAACACTATTTGAATTATGCATTGTTATTGTTGTTGTTGTTGCTGTTAGTGGTGGTGGTTGTGTTGGTGAATTCCAATTATTTGAATTATTTTCCAAAACACTTTGTTGTTTCAATACTAAAACCAAAAAACGAATCAATGTACTTATTATTGATAAAAAATTCAATAATGCTTAAATAAACTTACATGCTTGTTCTGTGGTAACTTTATATTGATAATAATTGAAATATTCTCCACCGAATAGAAATGAGAATTTTGGGTTGCCTTTTTGTTTATTTTTTGTCATTTGTTCAAATTCTGGACCATTTCGGGCGACAAATTGTGCCAATTTGTCGATAATATTCCGTAATTCTGTATCTGTACAAACAAACATAACCTCAATTCAATTTTAATGGATATTCTATCGTATCTACAACTAGCCAATATGAAATAATTATACCTAATGGTGGTTGGGGTAAATCCATTGTATTTCATTAATAAAACATAATTTATTATTTAAAAAATTAAAGAAAAAATAAAAATTTACAACGTTAGAACAAGTAGCACTGCACAAACTTTGAAAGTACATTGCTAGAGGGCGCTATCATAGCACCACTTGTACGTGTATTATTGGTTGCATCATTTATCCAGTGGATTAAAAAAAATGGAAATCTGGATATTTATTTACATTTTATTGATCTATAATAATGGACGCAAATAACATGTTCTTTTTTTTTTAACAAAAATAAGCATCAAATAATCAAGTGATTATTGTTAAACATAAATTAAAAATTAAATCTACTAAAGATAATAAAATAAGTATGTGGTGAACTATCTTTACCATAAATCAAAAATACTAACAAAATGTAATGATAATGATAAAACAAAACAGTCGCATCAATGAATGAATTAAGTACATTTTAGAAAATTTGAAAACAATTGATATACACAGTGTATTTCCTAAAAAAATAACTAAATCTAATCATTAGAAAATAGTACATTTTGAGATATACAATAGTCTATGATAAAAAATAGACTCGTGTATATATATTTATCAATATATATATATATATATATATATATAACAATATGAGACAATCTTTTGGAAAAAATCTCTTCTCCCTATTTATTTTTATAATAAAGAATTAAAAAAATATTCAAAAAACAAAATCAACCAGTTGTCCGTCAATCCCAGATTTCTGTTGGAAAATTATTAACTTGAGTCTCATCTTGAATTGGATTACCATCAACAACGTAAGATAAACGTATTCGCATACGTAACGAACTCTAATTAAACAAAACAAAAAACGTAAACAACTCCACTTTAATAGTAATAAAAAAATTAATAGCTTACTTTATTGGGATTCGTGACTCGTAAAGTTTGCGTTAATTGGCCATTAGGTGGAATTATTGTCCCCGATGGCGATAACATTTGTAATTGGAATGTCTATAAAACGTTTTATATTAAAATAGAAACAATCTTATCGATTTTTTTATACTTTACCCTAGGAACAGCTGCTTGAAATAAGAAATCAGTCATTGTTGATAATGTATGATTGCTAGCAACAACATTAATTGTTAACGAATTACTATCAGCATGTTTATCTAAAGAGAAATCAATTTTTAAACCATCACGATCATATGCTGATATTGTTGGTAAATCATTTGTTATCGTATTATTTGTAATATTGAGTAAATCATTATCAATACCCATAAAATTCATATTTTGACTTATCAATAAACCACCATTATTATTTTCCATTATCAAATCAGGACTAGTATTTATTTGTTGTTGTAATGTTGTTTGTGTTGTTGTTATTGGTAAAACTTGTGTTTCTATTGTTTCCATTTCATTAAACAAATCTAATAAATCGACTTTATTACTAGTTGGTATTGTATTTGTTGTTGTTGTTGTTGATATAACAGGTTTATTTGTTGGATTATCATCAAAACTACCCAATAAA
>JAZBGX010002526.1:0-12580 GCA_037414775.1 Zonitis immaculata | reverse complement strand
GAATTTTCAACGATTGCCAAATTCAAATGACTTGCATTCGAAAACAACAATTATTGATATTGAATCGGTTTTTTTTTATTCACATTATTGTTACAATTTGTTGAAATAAAAATTTATTATCAAATTAATAATAATAATAGTTATTTAATCGTCTCGTAATGAGGTAGAATTGGATTAGCTTGAGCAAAAATGGATAAATATTCATCGAATTATGTAATTATAATTTTTTTTTTCAAAATCAACACATATTTATTGTACAATCCGGACGTATTAGGAATACTAATCGTTTTATTTACGATTTTTTATGTAAATTGTTTGAAGAATTTCTCAGTTTACTATAAATTATGAAAAACTAGTCCATCAATTCTCGAAAAGCTATTAATTTTTTTTTAAATCACCTAAAAGTCATTAATCTTTATTATTTATGCATTTTGATGAAAAAAAAAATTGTCACGATTGTTACAAAATTTTATTTTTGAAATAAATTAAAAAATTACTTTGTCTAAAAGTAAACGTGGGCTATTATTGTAAGATTAGTTCACCTACTTCCTTAATATTTCGAGTCAAGGTTCATAGTATCCTGTTCATTCATCATTCTAATTCTCCTCAAAATAATAATGGAGTTACTTATTAAATTAAATTGAATTAACTTAGCAAAAAAGCTTTCTTCCTTAAAATTTTATCAATTTTCAGGCAATAAATTCGTTTCAATATTGATAAGATCTGGAAACGAATGGCATATACTGATGACTGATGATGACCATGCCGACTACTGCTCCGAACAACAGCAGTGATTGTTTTTAAAAAGCTCAGGTCTTTGGGCCATGATAGCCTCTTCTTCAGGAAGTTTGTATTTGGTGTTATTCCTCATTATGTGCCCCAGATACTTTTAATCGTGTCCATCACCTTCCTCATTCTTTTCAGTACTATTTAGTTGGTAACTCTGTTTATTCATGAACTTTTAAGAATCCTCCTGTATAGCCACATCTTTCCAATTTTATTTTGTATCGCTTGAATCAATGTGCCGAATTTCACTCTATAATATAAAATGGAGAGCACATTGCACACGAAACAAAAATCGACCCCATTACTCCTAAGTCAGTTTTTTCGTTCTATTTGGCCTGGATATAGTTAGTTTTATTATTATTATTATTATTATTATTTTTTAATTCCAATTTTCAGTATACAGTCGATGACTCGGACAATATACACCGCTTTTAATAATTTCTTCTTGTTTAATTTCCATCAAGAAAAAATTAAAAAACACAATTTTGCTTTGGAAAATCGTAAATCTGCTAACCTAATTTCTAAAAAAATTCCCAGACACGTTACAACTTGTCATTAAATTTGATTGATTTATTTGAATGTATTTTATTTTAATTTTTTTTTAATTAACCTTGCTCTTGATTTGCCAATTGTCTCACAATTGTCTAGACCATAGGTTCTCAAACTGTGTCCGTGATAATTTAACATTTTGGCATTCACTTTACACCTTCCAACATTTCGGGTTCCTTCAAATAAATGGGTTTTTCAAGAGAGGATTCCTGCACTGCACAAGTGTAAAACTTCATTTGAAAAATTAATAAAAAAAAATTTGTTCGAATACTTAAAGGTTCCCTACACTTGTTGCTCGATTTGATGTCTCAATTTAATTGAATTTTTACTCGTCTACCGCTTAGAACAGTGATTATCAAACTTTTTCTCGTTACGAGGCACATTAAAATGGCGCAGTGAGACGTTTAAGAATCACTAGTCTTGAGTCAAGATTTTTTATCTAACTTAAAATCGATTGCTACAAGTTGCATTGTGTATGGATACCATTATAGGGATGTTTTATTCAAAATTATAAAATTCTACCGCTTATTACAAAACAGATCATTTTCTTTTGCGGTAAAAAAAAATAAATGTCTCAACTGTTAAAGCTTCCATCTACGAGTCAACTTGACTTGACTTGAATTTATCTTCAAGATTTTTGATTGCTATTCATTAAAACGATTTTCTATCCAGATCGGTCAAGTTACATTGCAAATTGAATAGTATATGGAACCCTTTAATTTAGAATCAAGTCAAAATTCCTTGCTCAACGCAGATCTCTTATCGTAATTATCACGATAAAGAAATGACTTCTTACGTACAATATGTTATTCAAGTTTCAAAACAAATTGAATTGTGTATGAGGTCCATTAGAAATGGTCTTTCAGTAGTCTCTGGTCAATTTGGAATAATTTTCTATTCATTTTTCTAAATCCTCTAAACGAATGCTATTTGGACACGTAATAATTGACAATAATTAATTCCTCTAAAGATTCCCATACACGATTAAACTTTTTGATTAGTTAACTCGCACTGTTTTCAGCTTTCTTCCTCCTTATTGTTGTTATTCAAATTTAAAAACAATTTGAATCGTGTATGAAGTCCATTAAAATCTTCTGTCAGTAATATCTGGTTGATTTGGAATTTTCTTCTCAAGTTTCTAATTTATATTAATGTGGAAACACGATAATTGACAATAATTTTATCTAAAGACTCCCATACACGATTCAACTTGTTATTGATCAAACAACTGACGGTTTTTAATTTTGTTTTTTCTTATAATTGTTATTCAAGTTCCAAGACAAATTGTGCCGTGTATGAAATCCATTCAAAATGTCCTGTTAGTAGTGTCTGTTAATTTGGAATAATTTTCTAATTTTCATAATTCTTAATGGATTTTTTCTGGAAATTCGCAATAAACCAACAATCAAAGCTCTGAAATGTTCTCTTTGTTGTGCAGATTTTCTGCAAATTATCGTGTGAAAATATCTTCAAACAACAATTAATTAACATCTAGAAATTTCTTCAAAAACGTAATATTTAACCTTATGTTACAACATTAAAATTAAAAAAAAAAACTTAAAATAATAATAATAATAATAAAATATATAAACAAAAATATAATCAACAATCTTCCCAAACGATACAAAATTATTACAAAATTTCCCATTTTACGATTGTTGTAAAATTCAATCAAAATTTCGGTTGATTGTTAATTAAGTAAATAAATTCTCTAAGAGAAGAAAAATTTCGTTTTTTTGTTTTTTCTTATTCGTGATTTTTCTACACAATCTTTAAGACGAAGGTTAGCTAATTCGTGATTCTAATATATATATTTTTCTATTTCTTTCTCGTTTAATTTAAATAAAAACTTATAATATAACAAACAACACCTTAACATATAAAAAATAAAATAAAATAAATGATTTGTTTAATTTCAAATATAAATTTTAGAAAGCATTATAATCGAACTCGACATATGGGTGTAATTTATTATGAAAATTCTATAGTATTATAATTCTGTTTTTTTTTCTATTATGAAATTTTGCCATAAGTGGTCCATTTTATAATATGAACCAATTTCTTTTATATAAAGTTCTAGGCCAATTGAAACCAATATATGAAAGTTATAAGAAATATTTTTATATCTAATTGTGAACGTTAATGAGAGGTAAAACTCAACAATTAGTAGCTCAAGTTTAACACTAATTTAGATTATTATCGTTCAATTTAATTGATTAATCCGAAGATACATCTTGATCGTTTCAATACAAAATTCCAAACAACTACAACGATATATATATAATCGATAAAATCGAAAATAGGACAAACTATTAGAGTGTAAATTTTTATATGAAATAACAATTATTCAATTAATTTAATAAGTGAAGGCGAATTCTACATTGAACAATTCAACGAAAATCTCTTATTAATAAATACATATGGAATGTTCGTAATTTACAATTAGATTGAAAGTTTTGAAGCACTTTCTCGAAAAATTCTCCAAGGATGTTGACATTGGAATTACAAATTTTTATTATTTTTATAATAGAATTATTCCGATTTTTGTTTAAGAAAAACTCAACGAACGGTGACTTTCTAACAGAAAAAACAACAAAAAAAAATTATCACTACTGGAACTCGATTTTGTAATAATTCAGATGTGCATTCTCTCATCTTCAAGTTTATTTCAATTTGTTTTAGTTTATTTTATGTTAGAAATAGGTAAATCGAAGGTTATTGCACATTGAACTCTTCTTTTACATTTTTGGAAATGAGACGAATAGAAATTGTTGTTGTTATTGTTGTTGTTTGTTAAAACGGAAGGATTTGTTTCCTTTATAAATTCCATAACTCTATTAGGAAACCGAATGTGGAATTAAAAGTGAAATTAGATTAGAGAGGAGAAGGCGTTATGGGTAAATGTTAATGAAAAAGAAAGTGTCATGCCATATAACAAAATAAAACAATTTCACTTGTTATTTTGATATACACTCGAATTTGGTTATAGCGTACTCGGTTATTACGTAGCCGACCTTAAGTGCTTTTGTACCCCCATTTACACCTACAAGGAAGGACTGGCCCTCGTTTACATTGAGCTCACTATTGTACACAAGAGCCTCAAGACTGAGTCAATTCCTACGACCTGGAAATTCCCTACATCCTCTCTCATCGTCTTATCAGGTTAAGCAAAACTTCATCTATCTTAGACTCCTGGTCATCCTCTCAATACTTAGTATCAACCGGAACGTCGACCGGCCTATCGTGCAGGGCCCCCACCGAGACTGTCATCCGCGGATAGGAGCCCTTCTAGCTACTTACTTGTTGTACTCGCCATCACAGACCAATCAAGTCTGCGATGATTCGTGCAGCATCCAGATACACGGTGTGGTGATCATTATGTGGGAATCACCGATTTGTTGCTTTTTGCTGGACTGGATTATGAAACTAATCACCAGGACCGTTATAGTTCATGATTGATATTGAAAAGTAGAGTATAATTCTTGTTAGCATTCCGTCCATCTATTAATGGCTAAAATTCCGATATTATGGGGGAATATTGCGTATTCTAATCAGTCGGTTAGTAAATCTCGTGATCTTCTTTGATGTTAGTCCTCAGATTAGAGTTGCATATGGCATGATAGTGATTATCATTTCGAATAAAAGAGTCGTTTCACATTAGGTGTAAAGCGTGCCACCCTCTCATAGAGACTCGCCAAGCTCACTCTTTGGCCAATGTCCACTCCCAGATATTTGATGACCTCTGTCGGTCTGATAGTAGTACCTCCTCTTATACCTGTCTCTCAGCGACCAGGAGTACCGTTTATGTTCTCTCGAAAACCATTTCTAGCATTTGTTAGCGAACAATATGTTTGGCTGCCGCCTTAAACCGGCCTATAAGGCGACTATCAGTATTAGATTTCTAGAGAGACTCTAGCCTAGACTCTAAGATAATTCAAAGTGTCAATCCCAAAGTCGAACCCTAAGGAACACCACTACTGATCTGGGTCATGCTTCCATCACTCAAAATTATACTTTTTTCCTTAGATACAGTGACTCGCTTTTTTTTCAAAATCGTATTATTTAAGTTTGTCTTGCCAAAGCTCCATATGTACAACGTATCTTGAAAGTAATGCCGACGATTACGCTATATAGTCTAGTTCGACTGTGAATATATATTTTTGTATTGAATTTTATTAGTAATAATGAAATAGCAAAAATTTTGCAATAATTATCAAACAGTTGTTATTTGAATAATTATTACATGTAACGACAAGTCTTCAATTATTCATCAAAAATTTCTTGCAATTAACATATTTTTTCATAAGTTTCAAAATTTAGGACAAAAATACAATGCAATTATTTGTTGTTGTTGTTGTTTTTTTTTTTGTTTAAACCATCATGGAAGGTTTTTGTAAAATTTCTATACACATACTTGAAGATGTTGAATATAAACATCGAACAAAAGATATGGTGTTGTAACCATAAATATTTTCTTGTTACTCTATGGAAAAAGTTCTAGCGTGCAATTATTTGTAAATTATATTTATTTGATAATAATAATTCAATTCATTTCCAGAAAAAACAAGTGCATATACACTTTTTCAAATTCCTAACAACCATTACAATATTAAATAACAATACAATTTTCTCTATATTTAATAATTAATAATAAATAATATAATATTCTATTTGTTATAAAATTTAGAAATCTGTTAGATATATGGAAGTATTTTAATTGTTGTTAATTAATTATAAAACGTGATTTTTTTTTATATATATTATAAAATTCTACCTGAAGCTGAAGGTCTGATTTATTACAAACAATTTTATGTTCCATTATATTATAAAATAATCAGAATATAATTTATCATTTATTTTGAATATTTCAAATGGATATATAAAGCTTGTAGACTTTAATGTTACGTAAGGCGACAAGCCTCAATAATTTTTCATTGTTGTTCAATTGGCAAATTTATTTCTCTATTTTCTCGGGAAATATCCTCGATATTTCAAAGGAAAGCATAGGGAAATCCCTCAAAGATGAAGTGTACTCGCTCAGCAAAATTAATTGATGAAGGCCGTATAAAAATTCTGAACATTTGCTTTATTATCATGAATTTATGATTTTCGAAGACAATTTATGCCAAAAAAAAAAAAATGCCTCGACTAGTTGCTTTCTGTTTTCGGAATTGAAACACCACATCGGTCAACACTTTATCGCTGATGTAGAGTAGAGTAGAGAGTGAGCAGGCTCACCAAAACCTGCAGTCATTAAGACATAAACGTCGCAATGCTGTTTGGCGAGCTCATGAACGAAAATCGACGTGTTACATATATCGGAAGATTGAACACCATCCTCCGTACGGAGTCCTGATTTACTTCGAAAAAAATCAAAAATGCACTGCATGCTCAAAACAGCGCCTATTTCTAACAAAAACTCTAATTTTTTTTTTATATGAAAAAAAATTGATTTGATCATTTCACAAATTTATGTTTTCCTTTTTTCGGTTACAAAATCTTCTAACAAGACTAATTTTATATCTCCATACAAATGATGCAACACTTTGGTTCCTGATAGTTTTTCAAATTTATGTCCATACAATTTTAAAATTAACAAAGATGAATTATAATTATTTTTATGTTCTTTCACTCTATAAACTAATTTACTACCAGTTTGTCCAATTATCACATTGGATTTTGTAAACATCACTTTTATTTTGAATTATTATTGTCATTATCATAATTAATTGTTATTATTGGTATATATATATTTATACCTATATATACACCTATATAGAGATAAGAATCAAATAAAATGTCAAATAAATAAAGAAGAAACAAATAAAAATCGAATTATACCGTGTTATAATTCATTTTATTACTATATACAATATAAACAACATATTTCCTGTTTTCGCTGGTTCATTAGAAGATCAATAAAAATTTGATCTACAAATAGGAGAAATACAGAAAAAGATCGATTACAGTAAAACCTTACTTAGGCGGACACCTATGGAAAGCGAAACGTCTCCATGCAAGAGAGATGTCCGTCCAAAATGGGCTTTCGCTTGAAAGAGACATTTCCAACAACTTTTAGGAAATCCCTGTTAGATAATCTGTTTTGGCCGAACAATCAATCATAAGCGGTCAAAGAAGATAATTGCAAAGGTTTATATATTTATATATATATTGGGCAAACTAATAGGCAATTAATTTATAGATTAAAAAAATATAAAACTAATTATGGATATAAATTTGATGGAATTGGACAAGACACAAAATCATTACATCATTTATTAGACAAAAACCCATGATTTTCACTTAATCATTTGATTATTGAATTTTATATTTTTCATTGTTTCTGTTCCATGCATAGAAATTCTAAAATGAGCACGATAAGACTAATTTTGATTAAGTTTCAGGTAAATATTTATTCCAATCAAATTTTTATTATAATTTCATAAATTTGGTTTCCTAATAAATTCAAGATTCCTGACTGTGCATTAATTATTATGTAGATATATTGTAATTAATTTCACAATAAATATAAAAAAGTAGATTTTTATGATAATTTTTCTCTTAAAAAAAAATAAATAAATAAAATATCATCGTTTAATAGTCCCCGGAAAATTAACAATTTAATTGATTATTATTTATAATTCGTGATTTTTCAGTTTTATCTAACAATATTGATCGAAATCGATTATTACAGTCAAACCTGCCATGATAGAAATTCTATACTGCCGTGTAAAGAGAGTGCCGTATAGCTGAAAGAACTGTGCTAGATTGACATGACAAGCTCAATAATGGAAATTTTGACCTCGCTCCAGCCATCCAGTTGTGCTCGATCTTGAACGATTAAACCAACTTTACTATGAATCACATAAATGACAAGGAAAATGGAATGCTTCCACACTACAATAGAGAAGCATTCTCACCCGATACATAAAGTTCGAACGTGTGGAGCTCTATTGTTTCATGATAACACCTGCTATCATATGGCCAACATAACTATAAGGAAGCTATTCAGCACATATGGCTGTGAAGTGCTACTACACCCGCCGTCGTAGTCTTCGAATTTGACATCGAAAAAATTTTTTGATTCGTTTAATACTGATGCAGAATTAGAGGTTGGTTGAAACTCTAGAAAATCTTGTTGAACTTTCGAATAATAACGATAGGATATTAGTTGCCAATCTCTAATAAATATACTTTCCATTAACTTCAATGCAAGAGTTGTCGGATAATTCCGCATAATTTCTTGGATGGAAGCTAATTAAGAAAGCTGAGAGATTTAAATGATAAATGGGACAAACTTCTAATTTGTATTGTGATTTCAGCTTAGACTCAATCATTTTCTACTTAGCGAAGAATTTCTAAATAAAATGAAAACTAAATGCTTTCTTATATTAAATTTTTGAATTGTTGATTCATGAACGAGACTTGAACTGTATGTCAGACAATAAACCTTGAATTTTATCAGAGCACTTTTATTGAAGAAAAGGAAATTTGGATTTTTACTATCTAGGCGAGAAAAGTTCATTTTCATACTACCAAGCAAAAAAAATTTCTACTTTACATGCAATTTACAGTAAAAGTTGATTATTATTGTGACTTTTAAATTGAAAATTAATAGATTTTTTTTCCAAATTCTATTTAAAATATTCTAATTTATAGATCTAGTTTTTGTTTTATGCAAATATCGACGAAATTGACAATTATATTGGAGCATTTGTCAGGACTATATACATACATATAAAGAAATTTTGATAACTGTTTAGAATAAAGAAAAACAAATGTTCACTTTCTATATACCAACAATTGAAGATTTTCTCTTTATTATCAGATCAGAAGTCTAAATAATTCAAAAAAAAAATTTTTAGTAGCAAATAAAGCAAATGGAAATTTCACCAATTACTACTTTATATATTGGAAAATTCACTATTCGTTATTATATCTAATAGAGAAAATTTTCCATTATTATTCATTGGTTTTTCTTGGAAACAATGCTCTATTACAATAACAATTTCTATAGCTGGAGAAATGAGTTCAAAGAATTTTCTTAAATAAACCAAAGTTATGGCTGAAGATTTCCTTATCAAATCTAGTGAAGGAAATTTGAAAAAAAATTGTCGTTGAATTTTCCGAATTCTTAAAAAAAACAGTTTTTCATAGTAACGATTTGGAGATTTTAATTAGGCGTCAAACAACGAGCCTCAAATTTTGTAATAACTTTATATGAAATAATAATAATAATAATAATAATTTGCTACATCTCAATGTGAAGAAAATAGTTGTTCATTCGAAAAAACCGTCAAGGAGATTCAGCAATTTCATTATTAGTTCTAATTGAATGTGTCGTGAAGATAGAGATTTTCTTATCTTGATATAAAAATTATTCGAAATCTAATAGAAACATTTTTTCGATTGCATCCAATTTGGAAATATCTATTGATTATTATTATTATTATTGGAACAATTAATTTGTCATTACACAATCAGAAAATCGACACTTTTTTTTAAAAATATTATTATTATTATTATTATACAATCTTCAGCTGGAAAAATTCATTAGTCTCAGTTAGAATTTCGTTTTGGGAAATATTTGTTTTTCAAAAAAAAAACACTAACAAACAAACCACAATTCTTCTCTAATACTTGTTATCTTATTACAATTCTAGTTATACGTAATAGAAAAACCGATATTTGTTTTGTTTCGATATTTGTTCAATATTTCTGACTCAATTTCCGATTTATTTGGAATAATCGACGACTTTCGTTGATAAATACAGGATGTAGAAACTATAGAAGCGATCAAATTCATATTTCCTTGACTTATCACTATTTAATTAGAGAAAGTTCTAGTTAATAATCGAAAATAATGGAAAATAATAATAATCAATAGAAACAATTTGTTTATATATCTATAATAACGAAAAACGATATTGAATTGAAATTTGAAACAAAACAAAAAATTATTGAAAAGCCTTGCTGGAAAATTTAGAAACTTTCACAATATTCAAGGGAAATTACTAATTTGAAACAAATAGATCAACTAACAGACCTTGAAGAATTTTTTACTCTATAACTACATAAGTGTATCGAAATTTGCAACCAAAAAATTATAACAAACGACCATGATTAAATTAAAAACAATCAATCAATCAATAATAAATAATAATAACAATCAATTTTTTGATTATTCGTAATTAATAAATTGATAGAACAATTTTTATAATATAGAAATCCAAAATCCATTGCCCCTCTATTATTTTTTTTCTTGTCTTGTCTTTCTTTCAGCTCCTTTTCAACGTTATAAAAGTTATAAATAAAAGTATTGTAGACCATTGTAAGACATTATTACTGTGTTTACTCTCACTATTGCACACAGTTGTACAGTAGTTTCATTCAAATCAACAACAACAACAACAACAACAACAAATAAATACGTGATTGCGTTTCTAAATTAATCAGTGTTAGATAAATAATTTTCTTTTGGTTTTGTTCATTGAATATAATTGATAGAAGAGATGCGACTTGGAAGCTCGGTGAGTTATTTTTCGAATAAGCCGGAATAACAATCAAATGTTGCGAATATTTCTACAGGAAATTGTAATTGTCGGTTTCGATTATGCAAAATTATAGACTTTTACTTTTCATAAGCGTTGAAATTAAAACAATATCAAATTTGAAATAAACCACACTTTCTAATTTAATTATCTATTAATTACTATTAATTAGAAATTAATAATAATAATAATGATAGTGAATGAATGGAATTGTTTGAATAGATTGGAGGAAAATTTTGCAATACAAATTGTTTATACATTTTTTTTTTACTATCGTATATTATTATTTCTTGTGTAATACAACGACATGGCCATTTTTTTTGTTTATTCTCTCATATTAAAAATAAATCTTTCGTAAATTTATTAAAATCTAAAAATGAATCGATAAATCGATAAATTCCTGCCATTTATTACAAAAGATTCCTGCTATTAACGTTTTAATTAAATTATACATATATGTATGTAAATATTTATGTAGAAAAAAAAAAAACACTTTCACATTGAAATAAGTAGAATGATATCATAATTTTTTTCCGAAACCAACATATAATTTCAATTGATCGTGATCGACATTGCGTAACACTCCCTCTCATTTGTAATTGAAGAATTTTGTTGACTGTATATCAAAACAGGTGGATGATTATTATATAAGTACCACCAAATTTAGATTAAATACCGGAAGTTGTGTTATAATGACGTGTATATCTATATGTTCCAGTTTGTTGGTTGAAAAAAAAAAACAAAACCAACAACAACATTATACTGAAACAATTACATAATCGCAGGATTATTGTGAAATCAAAGGTCGATAGTTCGATTATTTGCACGAATTTTACTTAATTTATTTATCGATTTTTCTTTGGAAATAAATTTTCACAAATTTTCCAAATAATTGGTCTATACGGATTATTGTATTTATTTATTTATTAGTAACGGAAAGTTCAAACAATACCACGCCTTTCTATAAATTCGTCCTTCACCTGGTGATTCGATATTGCAACCAGTTCTAATTTATTGTTGCTTTAATTCTCCTCTCTATCCAATTAAACAATTCTATAATTATATTCGAGATAGAACGGTATAATTACATCTATCTATATATATTGAATTTAATTACCGAATTTGGCGACGTGTGAAACAGTCCTACCCATGTACGAACCCTAAAATCATTCATTCAAATAATAGTCCTTGAACCCCCTCAAACACATCTATATATACAAGCTGTCCGCAGTTTGTGCGTGAAAAATGAGTGATTACGAACCATTTTGTATCTGAGAAGGCGCCTTAGACTCATCTATTTAGAACAAAATAAATTTAAAGTACTGTAACTTCATTAATATTAGGCTTACGAAAACGTGTCCCATTATTTCTAATTGTAGAGTTACTTGCTAAATTTTTGACGTTAAATTCTCGGACAGCCTGTACCTACATATATAAATAGTAATTAGTTTTATGTAAGTTTTAATTGTAGCTTTTCACTTTTTATAATTTAATTTGAATTTTAATTAGATGAGAATTATTATGAGTAACAAGTGAAATGTTTGTTTGTCAATACTGTTCTATTCAAAAATCAATCGACCACCACCACCAATATTACTTATTGATTTTAATTTGTTATAGTGGTTGTCACTACTTCTCAATGTAGTGTTAATTTTGAATTTAACCGAATCGAGAAGAGTTCGTGTCCAGCCGCT
>JAZBGX010002524.1:0-12581 GCA_037414775.1 Zonitis immaculata | reverse complement strand
TATATATAAAATTAATTACACTCAAGAAAGGCTCTCAACTGTAAACTACGAATTCAAATAATGTATGTTGGAGAGAGAGTTAGTGTGCAAATGATTCAGATATTATACTTTAATAACATACTTAAAACTTAGATATAAAGTAATTATTAACAAGCAAACTTTAATTTATTGGAAGAGCGAACGTTGATGTTGTTGTTAGCATTCTAATCGATTAAATATATCATCACCATGTCGAGAATTACTTATATTTATTTATATGAAACATATACAAAGTATTATCAACGCATCTTCAATTAGTGGAAGAGTACTAATTAATATCTCCCAATAGTAGATCTCAATCACAAACGGTTTTGTAAAATGGAAGTACAAAATTCTATTGACAATTCGACATATAAAACATTTTCGAATTGCACCTGCTTCCATTCGATTTTATATTCAGTCAAGTTATTATTCAGCATAAATTTTACAATTGGAACTTATTATAACCAAAAACAAACAATTTATTGTATTGAACTCTGAAATATCATCAATTAATTGGTCTTAGAATACGATAAAATGTCTCGTTTCACAATTAATCGATTTCTAAATAAATAAATGAAAAAATTGAAGAAAAAAAAAACACTAAAGTTTTGCGAACAAACATTAATTCGAAAAGTTTTGTATTCAACAAACACTACACTTACTATATATCTATAGCGAATATCGTTGTTTAATCCTCTTTACAACATATAATAGGGTTAAAGTTATATCTTAATATCAAGATATATATATAAAAAGCAATTACGAAGTCAACTGGACGAAATGGACAAAATGTCAAAAAGCAAATCCTATACTGACCGATATGTTGATCCTAGAACTGGCTAAAGGATTATAATGGGAAAACGCGCTATGACTATAATAATGCCAGTTTAAGTGACAAACTGAACGTTTATCAATATTTGCCATCAGTGATATTCGTACAAAACCGAAAGGAATTAGATGTATTCTCGTACTATATACAGGGTAGATCGGTCTGTATAACTCTAGTTCTAATAAAGAAAAAAGAACCGCATTCGAGGACTTAAAGTGTGATTTCTCTAGAGAACATTTAGGTGTCAAAACTGATTCTCTAATTTTTCGCGAAAAGTGGGAAACTGAATTATTATAAATAATATTAATTTTCCATATTTCCTGATACACTAAAGAAACCGTTTTGACGCCAGAATGTTGTCCAAATATTACACTTGGAATCCTTAAGTGCGTTTCTTATTTCCACCACTAGGGCAAAACTTACAGGCCAGATACACCTGGAACGATCCACCCAGTATAATATATAGATCAATTTTAACAAAAGACTATATGTGACAGAAATTCTATAGTTCACGATCAATATTCCATTGTTCTATACAGGAAAAATTACCAATTTTTTTTTTGTCTCTTGCTATTACCATATGTAACTGTTATCAAATAGAAATGTTTTGTTTTTGTTGTTCTATTTTTTTTTTTTGCCTTCAATCGTTAGTACATAGAACGTTGATTATTATAATGAAAAATTTCTAAACGACAATCAGAAATTTAGTTATATGGTAATTTTCAACAATCATGCTATATTTAACATTAAAATAGAAAATTAATTCTGTTAATAATAAGTAGTTTTCCATGTAAAAAGATCCGATTTTAATCATTAAACGAACACTGACCTACCGAATTATAATCGTTTGACGCTAGAAAAAATGCTAAATGTTTATTTGTTTAAATTTCGAAACGAGCAAATCGGTGACTATATATCTTGTTCTATATCGCATGAATATAATCACCTTGTATAGCAATGACTCTTGACGTTATAAGAGCAGAAACTGAATGCCAACTGACCAAAACTTTTGATTCTAGGGGATGAAAAATAGTTGAATGTCACATATCGCATATAGCTTGTTGTATGATGCTGTTTCTTTCTCGCCTTAGTGGACGAGTGACGCTCATGACCGAATAATACCGTCTGTAATCTCTCTTGCCTTTATACTAATAAATTAATAATAAACAAAACCTACCCGGATTTTCTCTAGCTAGCTACAACTCATGCAAACTAGTTTACAAAGGGAAATATGGAATATATTTTGAAATTACCTGAAAATTTCTACAACAAAATGCCATGAATCCATGAAATATATACAACGAGCCTTTATTGATTATTATTGGAATAAATTCTATTGAGTTTTATTATATTATTAATGAAAATTGCGTGTTATAAAAATTATGTACGATAACATTTCGATTAGAATGATCTCTATATGATATCATAATTATTGACATCGATAGATAATGGCTGAAAAATGGATCATTTTGACCGATTCAATATTTAGCAAAAAAAAAATTGAATTTAAAAAATAGCAGGCGTATTTAATGATCCAGCAAATATAGTAATTCAACAACAAAAGACCATTTATTTAACAATAAATGTGTTGTAATTGTGAATTCCCTTAGAATTACGATGTTTTAGTGATTATAACATAAACCGAGATTGTTTATTATGTTTAGAATGGATAAATTCCATTGGAACAATTTACAAATTTAACAATGATGGCTTAAAATAGGGGCGGCGAAATATTTTCTAGATATAGTATAGTATTATTGTAATATATAAAGTAAATGTTTGGAATTTGACTCACTTATTTACGATGATGATGATGGTGGTTGGTGATGGTGATGATGATGATGATGATGATGATTCTAGTAGCGACACTATTGATGATTGTTTGTAGGTAAATGGTTGACGGTTACCTAATTAGAGAACAATAGAAGTCGTTAATTATCACTATTGACCATTCAATTGTCTACAATATAAGGTCCCTTCAAGCGGAAAGTAGCCTTTATATTATAGAACAGTAGCACATGTGGGAATGATTTGGATTATAACGTATCTTAATTGATTTGCAAATAACTATTAGAGAATAAATCTATCAAGTACGGTAATAAGATTTTAAGGGACAATTACCAAACAATTAATTGGTAAGGTTCAATTTGAATAAAAAATCCATGCGATAAAACAAAAAATATCCATTTATGGAACTTGTTCATCATAAATTAAATATTAATGATAAAAATTATAAAATACTACATAACAGAATGAAGGTGTGTACAACTTAGAAAGCTCAAACGTGAGATAGAAATTTTACAATAATTCTAGGAAAACTGAAGTATAAACGAACACTTTGTAATTGCCAGAGCTTCTTATAAGTAGATACCTCAAGACGAACGCTCCATTGAGATCTGACCTGACCTGACGCAAGTGCAAGATTCGTTTCAAAATAAAAATATCACATTTTTAATGTACTGATATATTATTGATAAACATATATACCATATACATATAAACAAATATGTATATAGATATAGATATCAATCATCAGATTATAGAAATTTGGATAAGATAAAGAGTGATAGAGAGAGATATAGTTTATTGAAGTGGTATATATATATTTTGAAATATATCACAACATATATATAGATCGTCATCACCCCAAAATCCTATTTACTTTTCCGAAAATGGTATTAACGTGTACAAGTATAGAAAGGATTAATGTTGAAAACTAAACACGAAACATATGCAATCCTTCGTTCAAATTTACAACATATACCTATCAATTTCTTTCACTATTTTTTGTTCTTTGTTCCATTTGGTTAACTAAATACATTCAATGGTTCTATGGAGTTTTAGGCCTTTTAAAAGGAAATATACAGAACGTGATATATATACTTATATAATAAGATATATATATGTGTGAATTATATGATGATCAAAAACGATAATGCAACTCTCTCACTATCTGTCTCTCTCACTTGAAAACTGGAGCATCAGTCTGAACTGTTAAACTGTTTTTTGATAAAATAAAATAAAATGGAACAAGTTCTTTGATAAATTTCCGCCTCCATCGTCTATCCAACACTTTGATTTATATAATAAATCCGTTGGATTTTCTCAAATGTAGGTATACATTTTTTTTTTGTTATTTTGGACAACAAAGAAAAATTAATACATTATAAAGATGCATTTATACATATATCTGTTTTAGCGTATTACTATGATATAATTATCATACATACATATATAACTATTGTGCTTTAAGCTCTATTGTCTAGCATTTATGTCGTTTTACTATAGTGCTTTTTGCTAGAATAAATACAGGTTGATATTGTTGAGAACACAAAACAGACCCTCCTATATACGCCGGTTATGATTCTATATATATATTGTATAAAATTTATAATTCCACTATGTAAGATTGTTAATAAATAATAAAACCCCGGAAATTCATATTTATATGTCTTTATGAATTATTGTAAATTTGAATTTTGTTATAATTACCTACAATAAAAAATTAATGGAATTCAAAATTGGTGGTGGTGATTTTATTTTGTGAATTTCCTTTTCACAATTATCAAATATTTACTATTTAGAACAACAGAGCATTGATTATTCGAAATAATGAACGATTTTCTAACTTTCAATTTACCGATTCTCTGATTGTCTAGTTTTACGAAACTCTGATTGTTTGTTTCTCTGATTCTTCAAGTCTCTTCTTTGATTCTCTGATCCTCTGCTTTTTATCTTCCATGGTTCCCTGCATCTTTAATTTTTCGATTCTCTGCTGCTCCAATTATCTGATTCTCTTATTCTATGATTCTTTGATTATCCCCTCCTCTTGATTCTCCGATTCACTGATTGACCGATTGTACGATCCTCTGATTGTTTGATATACTGATTCTAAGCTTCTCTGATTGTTTGATTATCTAATACTAGGATTTTCTGGTTCTTTGTTTCTCTGATTTTTTGATACTCTGATTCCCTTATTCTCTGATTCTGTTCTTTCTCGTCCTTCTGATTCTCTGATTTTTTGATTCTCCAATTATCCAATTCATAGATTACCTGATTATCAGATTCTCCGATTCTCTCATTGACTGCTTAAACAATACATTGATTGTTTTTCTGATTCTCAGATTCTCTGATTAACCAATTTTTTGGTTCCCTGCTTCTCAACTGCACAATCATGTAATAGAGCGCAGACGCTTGAATAAAAACTACTTACGTACATAAAAATCCATAATCACTGACGTAGAACATATTAGAACTATATCTACTGATTTGATAAACTATGATAAATGACTTATGTTCTCGAACAAGGTATGAAAATTACATATAAAGCCAACCAGTCAGCCGTAGTAGCACATTCTTTCTATCCTTCGAACTATCAACTTCTATGATGGCTTTCCACAGTGAAATCTGTCCGTTCCACTCGCAACCGTAGCTCGTTGGTGGCTGAAAAGTTTAGTGTGATGCCTGGCTTATTGGCGAGTATAAAGTCAGTTGTGCAGTCTTATTGGGGCTATTAAGCGACTGAACAGTCCATTACGCTGTGATATTATTCTTGTAATTCTTTGTTCTTTGTTGACAAATTGGAGAAAAATAAAACTTCGCCTTATAATAGAAGTGATTTTCTCCAGAGATAAAATATCAATCATAGTTAATGGAAATTTTGCAAGAAAATTTAAAACTGGAGCTCGGTGATAATTCATTGAAAACATTCCGGACTTTTCTTTCTATAGACTTAATTCGTGGTAGAACACAATTGATTATAAGTTGATTTTAAATCTTGATCTCTCAACGATAGTACGAATATTCAAATTGTTCACTTTATGAGAATTCGTTATACTCATGTTTCTAATTAAATTGATATGTTGTGTCTAATCTTTTTTTTCTGTTTCGTTGTCGTTCGAATAAACTCGTTGCGTCCACAAATAGGATTCATAATAAGTGGTAAGGATATAAAATGGAGACGTATATACAAAGCTATAATCCAGAACATAGTGCCTGGGATCTGCGATGTTTTATACTCTGTGTCTTCATCGGCTTTAATTCTTTGGTATTAAGAAGCTTACCGGTTCGGATTATGTCATTACTAGACCGTAATCCAACTGCATCCATATTTAAAATTTAGCTGAATTACCACAAAAAATAGAAAAGCTCCTTTATTTATTCAATTTTTTTCTACTCGAACAACAAACAAGAATATTATAATATAGTTGTATCTTTCATCGTCATCATCGAACTATGATCGTTATGGTTGTTTTCTAAACGACTATACGTGTCTTTTGAAATTGTATCGTAAAAATGATCGATACACTCCTGGTTCGGATTTTTTTTTTTTTTTGTTAAGTGGATGGCAAGCAAATAGCCTGTAGGTCTTTTATCCATTTATGGCCGATCGACTTGATATTTTTGTTAGAGGAAATTGGATCATACTGATTTGCATATACCTAAACCGGATCGACGCATCGTCACAAAATAACAAGGCGCTTGTTCAAAATCTATTTCGCAACACTTTAGAAATGAGGGTTTTTGTATTTATTGAAAAATATAATGTAGTCCGGACAATGGAGGTCTTGGACAAAATAAAATAGAAAAATTTTCGAGATAAAAAATTGCCATATTCCATATATTCCCAATTCGTTGTTATATTTTTTGATAAAAATAGAATTCTCAATTGGGAAATATGTATATTCGAACATGTCATTTTAATTAGCGGATATGTATTCATAGGATAGTATGTGACGCGAAACAACTCCCAATTCGTTTACGAAATACCGTCTCGTTTATCGGATTTTATCAGTTTTCTTTTACATTTTAATCAAAAATTGGTACATACAGTGAAATTTACGATTTCAACGAAAATTTAATTAATTTTCCATCGATTCAAAACTCTATACGAATCTCTCTCTCTCTCTCTATCTGTTTCCTTTCAATAATTTACCATCAAAAGCTCTTTCATGTAAAATTGCATATAATTAATATACCGTTTTATTTAGAAGCACAGAGGACTATTTCCTGTGTTCCTTAAAAACCTACAGAATAGAGTTTTAATGTCTCTCCTCATACTGTCACATAAAAGATCAGACATATAGAACATCCGCCTTACTTACCAGACCTAGTATACTGCGATTTCTTGTTATTCTTCAACCTAAACATGAGCCTATATATAGGTGATAGTCTGGTTCGTAATAATTTCTAATTCATTGCGGTTTTTTCTGTTGAAAGTCCCGACAAGTTAATAAAGCAATTATAAACGACTCTCTTGAATGTCGGTTTGAATTAAAACAAATTGTCACAAATTCCTTTGGGATAATCTTGCTGTTATAACTAAAATTATATAATAACGAAAAATTTTGAATCATCACGACTGATATAATCGAATTGAATATAAAAATGTTGTTTTAATAAAATTGGAATTAAAATGGAATTTATTAGTAAAAGCACAAAACAAAAAAATATATATATAGAAAGCAAACGGTTTGATAAATTCGTTTGAAATATTTTATCGTGTCGATGCATTTATCGTTTGGCCGAAGAGGAAAAAAAGGGTCTGGCTAAAAGAAAATATTTGTTATTCTTCATTGTTATGCGTTATCACGTCGACAATAGCATTCTTATTGCATCGAACAAAATTCCAATTCAAACTGTTTTCAAGTAAACATTTAATATTTCCATTCCAATACGTTTCTCACGCATTTCGACAATAATAATGATAATCAAAATAAAATTATTTTTTGTTGTAATGTTGTTCTAATTTTTCAAATAATTTATTATTTGAGCAAAAGTTTCCTATTGTATTTGAATATTTAATAGTGGCACATTTGTCATAAATACGTAATAATTTTTGACTTTGAAGCGTTCGTTATTGATTATTGTCCGGTTAGAGTTCAACAGTTTTCGCTATATATATTCCTTATTCAATCGAAATAATACAATGTGTCGTATTATAGTTGTTTGGAATTATATTTGATATTATTTGAAAAGATTCCTATTTTGTATTTGGAATTTGTTTTTCAATTTTTCACATCCTACAGCAACAACAACAACCCATAGAAATTCAAGTGATATATGTGATATAAATGATGATTTTACGTTCATATAACAAGAAATACATCACCGAATCGAAGATAAAACGTTATATTTTATGAAATTACAAAGTATTTTTTCTCCCAGTTATCCGAGGAAGCCCCATAACTCTGTTATGACTACTCAAATTGTCAATTTTCACTTAACAGTAGCCAGAGACATTCTACATAATTGTGTTCGTTTAGGTTCTATGGTCAGGTCAGGTCAGGTTCCATCTTTGACTTAACTGTTGAAAACTACTTGGCAATTTAGGTATCCAGTGTTTTTCTATATCCTGAATGACCATTACAAATTACCGTATACAGGGTGTGTCCGAACGTAAATCCAAAAATAAAGCCATGAATTTCATTAAAAATCACTAATAAACGGTTTCAACTATTAATAAAATATTTCTTATTAAATTATGAATGAGAAACTGACGAATCTCCTATGCTGTCGGTTATTTTTAGCTGTATCGATTGAAATCCTGTCATTTCGAGTTAAATTTTTGTAAACGGAACAACAAAAAAAACGACTTTTCTCTACAGATTTCTAGCAATAAATCAAATAACAAAAAATATATTCTAATTATTTAGCATTCTACTAAGTAAGTTTCGATTCATTTGCATTTAATTAACAATGTCCAGTTTAATTTGAATTTGTGACTCTAGTTGATCGAATAATTGAATTTTTAATTATTAGTCTGCTGGAACGGTGATTTAATGAAAAATGATTCAATAACAGGGTGGTTTATATAAACGATAAACTTTCCCCCTTATTTGAAAATGGTTAATTGAAAAAAAAAAACAGAACAAAACAAATCCAACCATATATTTCATACAATTTGACAAGCTATCTTTGGATCATATTCAATCAATCATCAAAAGTAATTGTAGATGGGGGTTTTGAATGTCTTTTTGTTGGTTTATTTTTTAGGAATTTTTTGGTGTTTTGGAGAGAGAATAATTATAATTCCAGGTTCATATTCGAGGTCATTATCGTTGACATGGCAAGTTTGACGGGCGACGACGACGGTGTGGGTAAACCAAATGTATATAGCGTGACTTTAGGGAAAAAATCTATGTTGTTGGAAAAAAAAAACTAAGATTGATCTCTATTTATCATGGATAAAATAATATCATGCACGCATTACTATTACAATGTGACATGGTGTATAAGCTGCCTTATAAATTAATATATAAATAATCAGAGCCGGCTTAAGGTTGTACATCGTAAAGTTCCCCCAACTATATATAAATACAAAATCTCTAGGGACCCCACCAAAAAAATGAAATCACAAAAACATGACGCTGAGAAACTGATTCATGTATCATTTCTAATTTAACAAGAAATTTCCTCTAAATCTCACTATACCGTCCTTATAAAACAATGTTTCGACATCGACTTCTCCATTTAAACAAAATCTCTCCTCCCACAGCATTCCTCTCCGGTTTGTAAAAAGATGAAAATCACTGGAACTAAATCTGGAGAATATCATGGATGGTCAACCAATTTGTAACTCAAGTTTTCCAATTTGGACGTTTTGTGTGCCGGTGCATGATCATGAAGAAACCTTCCCTTAATTCTGCATTCAATTTATTCGATAACGTTTCGATGGTACTTCTTCTCTTAAATGCCTTGGGTCATTTTGCATTGGTTTACCCATTGTGCCGTCTGTCAGCTGGGCTAACTGCTAGGGTACTAATACCCCCTTAACCTAGACCAATGATAAGGACTGGTATCAGAGGAGTCTGATTGCCTTAAACGGTCAACTGCGATTGGAATTCTGATGGTAGTGGCTAAGATTCCGTGCGAAAAGGAAGAGGATGACAGCTATCATTTCTCAAAGAGTGAGCTAGAAGAAGCTCGAATATTGGCCTGCATTATCAGTGGAGACTCAGATAGGCCTTCTACTCATCGAAGGGCTCAAGAAACCTGAAGCCCTGATTTGTTTCTCATCTTCTTAACAATTTTAGAGGTTACTCTATTCAAGTGTCTGTAGATCAAAAACTATTTAATGAAATTTCATGAAATTTGGACTATATAGGTTAGAAAGTTGACATTTGACAGTGGCATATCCAACTGCCTTGCAGCTATCGAGTGCAATTTTGTCGATCCATACCAAATTTTTCAATAATTCAATAATTACACCCAATTAAAGGCGCCCTAATTCAATCCACAACCCTCAAACAACCCTGCCATAATGTTTATAGTAATAAAAAAAAATTAATATTAGTTATCTGATTAATAAAATGGAATTACATGCAACAATTTTACATTCTTCCATCTAAATTAATTCAATTGCATGATTATAATATTAAACTTTCCAATAATAATAATAATAATATTGCTAATGATAAATAATAGAAAAAAGCTTGTATGTAAAACCACCGGTAGCATTTATTTGGAGGGGTTTTAACATATTGTAAAAGGGTCTGGAGAACTTTGTAAACAATGCATGTATGGTAGGGCACAAAGTAAATGGTAGACTATTTAAAATATTTCACTAGGAATGGATGAGGGTGAGGGTGAGTGTTGATAGATACGGTATTTTTGGCCGACTAACATTAAGGGATGATGACTCAGGGAAGTTACCTTTATCTACATGTTGTTATTCTATTTATTTTTTTCTTCACATTCAAAACATTCAATTAAATCTCCAATTTTTTTGTGAAACTATTCGTCTAACAAAAGTTTATGGTATTAGAGATGAGGAGAATTGTAGGAAAACTTGTGGTCAGTGTAGTTAGATATTGACATTCCCATCAATTCAATAATCGATAAGAACAAAGATCTGTTTTTATAGTGCGTGCTATCAGAAAGTTATAGCTACACTTTTAACGAGTTTTATCCGGAAATAAACTGGCGTTATCAATTTTTTTATTAGCTATGTTGAAAAAAAATAATAATAATTGGAGCGATTTTAACGAAATAGAATTAAAATGACAAAGCCAGAAGACATAAATAATAAACGCTAGAATTCTTTGCAGTGAATTATGAATGAACAATTGTCTAGTGACCTCGATCAATTTATTTATTTATTTGAACCGAAAGAAAATTGATTTAATTATATTATTTGAAATAATATTTACCAAGGAAATGATGGTTGTATTTCTCTTCTAAAGGAAATATGCGACTTATAATAAACGGATCATTAAGTTTTCCTAACGGAATCTGTTCAATGGAAATCAATAAATCACATATACAAACTTTTTTTTTTTTTGATGGTAATTTTTATTTATGTATTTATTCTATTTATAGTGTGATGGAATTATTTATTAAATTTTGCGTGTAGTTAGAAATTTAATGGTACTCTGTGGATATAAATTTGGTATATAGATGTTGGACATGGTATGAATAAGACTGATTTAAATAAATAACCACCCTTGTGGTTTTTGGATTTTCGTCAGTATTAATCAATGAATTTATCACTTGGAAAGATGGAAACATTGTGTAATTAGTTCATGTATTTGATAATAAATATCAATTAACTATATGCCACAAGAAATGTTTTTTTTTTTTTTTTGAGAAGAGCTACGAAAATTGTTGTTTTGCCTTGCAAGTTCTAATTCTGTCTGTCTACTTAAGTCTTCACCAAAAATTTTCAACTACACAGACCTTTAAAAATCGAATAGAGTTTCAAAGTACTTAACATCTCACTAGAATATTTTAGTTTGCTTTGAGGAATCGATAATTAGAGCAATTAACACCGGGATTCTTGAATTTCCACTGTAATCTAATTCTCAATATAGTGATTCATGTAAATTAGAGAGTCGGACTTACATTTTCCCATTCTCTCTCTCTCTCTTTATATTCCGTAAGTCATTAAGTTTTGAATATCGACCAACCATTTTCAAATCCACTAAAGCCAAGCAAATAGAAGTATGTACATTATATATACATGATGGTATACATACATGCACAGTTATATTCAAAGCCTCGAGATAATTTCAATGGTTTATATAATATAGGTACGATACGATAATCAAAATTCAATATTCACATAACGTTCAACCTCAATTTGCGGCTAATTTTCATCGGCTATTGTTTCAAATAGAAGCCAAAAATTCGAGATTCGATTGTATTTTATTGTTGGTTGATAATCAACAAATAATATGATTTAGAATTCTCTGTATTGTCTCGATATTTATTTATTTGGCTTCTATTGTAAGCCTCTTTGTTTTTCTTTATTATCTATATATATGTAGTATATCTGTATGTATTAAGCAACGATAAATGTTCAATTGAGTGTAACATCACTATCGATAACGAGTATAGAAGACGGCAAGAAAAAGAATAAAGGTCTCAACCTAGAGGGACACATTTGTAAAACAACGAAGCTTGGTATTTCTTTTTTTTTTTTTTTGTTACTCTACATTGGCCATAGATATTGTAATCACAATGCGCCATTGTTCGACTTCAACCCCAATCTAATCTCGACACGTTCCCATATCTAGGAAGGCGGAAAAAAAAATATATCAAAAGTAGAAAGGGCAAAAATATAAAAAACGAACCAACTAGAATAAGACGAAATCAAGGAAATCCAACCAAACAATCTTAACAAATTCACTCCAATATCAGACAACTTGATTATTATATATGTAGATATATATATATATATACCGGGTGTCCCAGTCATCTGTAATCGGTCCATAACTTTTTGTCTGTTCGA